>VOMN01015359.1:0-25829 GCA_014899125.1 Orchestia grillus | reverse complement strand
TTTTGGAACACTGTATATATATATATAATAAGTGTTGATCGGGCGTGTGCGCTGAGGAGACGACTCAGCATGTTGCATCTCGAACCATTGAGGTGCCTGTACTTATTATTTCAAGTATTACGTTAACTGGTGGTGATTATTATAATCTATCTGTGCTAGTACAGGCCATTACCTGTGTTAGTCGTAACGATCATATTGACGAATTATCATAAAGATGTATCTTTCTACGGATGACATTGATTTAATATGCGTGTATAAGGTGTTATAGTACTTTCATCCAGAAAAAAACATGAAATTTATGAAACATTTTACTTTGATGGTACATCTATAATACGCTCTGCTTTACGCTACGCTGTCTTCCAGTTACCTCCTTCCCAGATGTGACTTCCCTGTTTCAACACCGACGATGTACGATCTATTTGCGTGTTAGGAACATGCCTCATCCATGCATGATGTTTCCTATTCGTAACTCATTGAGCAAGATTATCCCATTGAGCAACACGGTGCAGACGCTTCCAGAGCTTGTTTCCCATGTCCCGTTATAGAGGCTACAGAAATGATGATAAGCAATCTAGGCATCATGTCCGCAGGTTTAGTTTCATGAGACGATGCTATTTTTCCAGGGGTAATTTGACCCACTAGTGGGTCACGTATCCAGAAACGGGTAAACTAACTCCTGTTAGGTTGAATTCACTGACTGTGGGCTCAAAACAGCCTACTATCAGGTACTGTAGTGCACCAAAGTGACCCACCCAATGTACACAAATGGTCCCGCTCGTGGAGGCCCAGTTAAGTGGGCGGCCGCGGGTTGCCTGCGCTATCAGGCTGGCAGAGGCAAGCTGGGTTGTAATCACCGGAGCTCGAAAATGATCTGTGTGTTATTGTGTGCTGCTGGTCTCGACCCTCGGTTGTCTTCCTGTTGTTCTTTGACATCGCTTAGTGGCGTACGGGTCAGCTTCTGTGATGGACAACCTCAGAGTCTACTCTCGTCCACTTAGTCTCCTGCGCCTGCGGTATTGGCGCCATCAGGGAAGATTTTAAATTGTGGGCCTTCATCGCGTCTTCAAGTGCTTTGAAACCAGTTTTAAAATATTAATTCACTTGACCCTGTGTATCAATAGGGATGTGAGTTGGACTGAAATTGAATTTAGCATCCAGACTATACCTGATAGTTTGATTTCTTCTCTCATTAAAAGTGTCATCTAGTGAGAACTGCATTTTGTGATTAAGCATGGGTTTGTTAAAGGAAACACGGAAGAAATTCAAAGTTCGAGCGCCGAAGTTTCCTGTTAAAAACCATCGACTAAAAAGTCGTGTTGGCCCATCCATAGAGGTGAATCATCCCGTTCCGAAATATCAAGGTTGCGAAATCAGTCTTTCCGCTCCCGAAATTCAAGTGTCTCTCTTGTCTTCTACCTCGACTGACGATGAGTTGTGCCTGAACATCTCTGCCTGCGACGATGCCCATGTTGGCGAGTCCAAGTCTTCACGAAATCTTCACTGTTTCTCTTCCTCGCAGATATCAGAGGTTTCTGCTGGGCCGAATGGAGACAAAAGAGATATGATCTTAGACTCCGGGCCTCCTACTGTTGTGCTTAATATCAGCGCAGAAGATATCGATTCATCCCTCAGCTCAAGCCTCATTTCCACCTCAGGTGTTGAAAATTCGCTGATTTTAGAGCAATTTAAGGGGGCTCAGGAGAATATGCCTTTAGTTTCCAACAGTTCCGCAGTCGGCGCTGATCACTTCAAAGGCAACGGGGCTAATGTTGGTGAATTTCTGAAGACGGAATCGAATAATTGCTTGAGTGAAGCGTCTAATATTTTGATTGACGAAGCGATGGAAATTATAGAAAAGCACATCCGGAACGAAGAAGAACAAAAATTTTGCGTTGAGACCTCAGAAGAGTGTGCGTCTTACTCGACTAATGTAGTCCGGAGTGAGGGAGATTTACCTCAACTGGACTGCTCCGGGATGAATTTGTTTGCAGATTCGTGCCCTTCTGACACCATTTGCGAGTCTGCCATCAAAAATGAACCTTGGGATGCCAATGACTATGCAAGTAATCTAGACGTCGATAATTTTTCTGACCTTATTCGTTTCAATCATTCTTCAATGACCCGCGAGGCAGCGCCCTCTACAGAAGATGCCACTGTCCAAGCTACAAGGCTACCTCCAAGCCAACCTTGGCCGAATAACATGATTTTGGATCCAACAATCCCTCCTCTTAGACCTGAAAAGAATGAATTCAATTTTTTCTCGGGTCATCTTCCTACCGGATTACCCTTGCTACCGTCCTCTGACGTGACACCTCCTCTCGGTGCCTTGGGGGACTCCTCTCGCGAGGCGGCCCTGGTGGCCCATTCTGGCTGGACTCCCTCCCCGGACACGGTGTCCAGTTTGGTGGATACGCAGTACTTTGGCGCTCCTTGGAGCCAGTGGGATACCGCCTTACAACCATTTGATGGTTATGACTTCAGGTACGGTTGCATCTGTATGGAAGCGAAAAATTCGATTCCGTAAATTTACTCATTGAAGTAGTTATTTTTGTAAATGAACTACGAACACTTTTGTACACCTTGTTCTTAACGAAATATTTTCTCATTACAAGGAGAAATTTTCTTTTCCCAGTGTCACGCTGAAGCAGGTTGTTGAGTTGAGGTCGCACTCGAGGCTTAGGAGTCCTAAACCACACCACATAGAAAGGGTAAGCTACAGGTGTCAGTCTTCGTCAGTGCACTTCAAAGAACGATCACTTCGTGGCTCTACCAGCTGTTCACAGCTGAATCAGCCATGCTCTTTGAATGGTTTTGTTATCGATTTAGTTTTGCAATTCGGTTGGTCTTATTTTCCCCTCCTGTTTGACACGTTGGAGGCTGGTGTACCCTGCAAGTGACCTGCCACACGAGTTTCTTTTATCTGTTTCTTACCTGATCTTACTTACCATTTCTTTATTTTGGCTGCTCATGGTTTTTTACTGCCAGCGAGACTCAATGATTATCGCTCTTTGGTGCAACTTGAACTATCATTGCCACGTTTGACTAAAAACAGCAGTGGTTCACCACTCACTTATTAATTGGGCTCCATGGCGTACTGGTAGCGTGATGGCCTCGTAACCGAGAGGACCTGGGTTCTAATCTCAGCTCAGTCGAGGCATTTTCACGTAACCAGGGAGTACTTCCCTTGGAAAAGGAAGTTTAAACCACACATTCATCACATCCCTCACCACGCCGATAGTTGTAAGGCATAGACAAGCCAACGGTAAAACGTGTTGGAATTAATAAAGGTTCTTGTTATAACTGAAGATGTTACTTAGCCCTGATAAAAACTGATAGCTCATATCGTCTGCCGATAGTAAACCTGTCATGTGTGTTTTTACCCTATCTCTCATGTACGTAATTTTCATCTTGTTTTCTAGAAATGTAGTACATTTTCCAAGCTTCATGATTTTTATGATTGCCGTATTATTTTCGAGATAAAGAAACGGAGCGTTTCTAAGAGTTTTTATTTTTTAATTTCTTGTAAATTTGCGGTGTAATCAGAATGACTTCTTCCATTGTCAATAATACTGTACGGTACGGTAACATATGCTCATAATGTAATATGCGTGTAATAGTATGCTTATTAAACTACACTTATATTACCATGCATGTAAAACAAGATTGTAATTGAATAGGAAATAATTATCTGAATTATGAATTTTGTACGTTGATTACAAATATGCGTTTGAGGACAAAATAATTCATAGCCGAATGAGTTCTTAATCTTCATTTCCACACCGCGCTCGATTGTGTCTTATTAATTTTGAACATTCGAAACATTTGTTTACCAAAAGCTACTCATGTTTACATTAGGCCCAGTGCTACAAGCCAATAAGAAATGGTAGAGATATAATGAACTTGCATCACGAAAGACACTGTTGGCCCGAATAAGCTACTGCGACTTTATAGGGTAGCGTGAATAGAGAAAGATGCAGATTTTCGAATGAGGGTGCACCTTTGTGTTAAAAGAAAGGAAGAGAAGTATCTCAAATGTACTGAATTACTGAACAACTCTGGCGTTTTGCGGCGAGCCAGTCAAACTCTTTAAGCTTAGTCTCATTTTTGGTTGGCAGACGCCTTTTTTTTGTGGCATTCCCGCTCGGTTGGGATATTTTTGGGAGCAGGTCTGCGCTGTGGCTGCGGGAGACTGGCCGTATCTTCACAGCGTGATCATTATCAGTTCATCACCGCGTGATTAGTGAGCGTACAATTGCAACGTCTGACTTATCGCTCGGTATCGTCAAGACTTTGAACAGTCTCTCTCTGGACGTCCTGGTGAGCCGAACACATGGCCCAATGGTTGGACTCAAATCCGCTCCTGTGGGCTCACGAGTGGAAAAATTAGCGCGCTTGTTGGTATCATTTATTAGTGCAATTGGTGGCAAACCGTTTTCATCTTGAATGCCGTGATTGTACCTATGTTGAAGTGATGAGGTGGTGAACTTGAACCTAAACGTTATCTCAAGTTTCCGCTTTCCGGCGAAACTTGAGTTATTTCTCGCCTTAGTTTGAGTGACGAGGCCGAGTTTTGTAGTCACGTGGTGTCACATGTATCTTTTTTTGAACGATGAATTTAGCAGTTTATTTTTGAGACTAGAAAACTCCATATGGTTATTAGTGTTCGACAAACATTTTTTGCTGATCAAACTACGTCTACATCCAGACGATTTCTGTTACGTGATCTATACGCAGAAGTTCCAGCCGTTTGAAGACATCCATCGAATGTTGAATAAATAGCACAATAAAACATTTGAAACTAAGTGAAGCATTTTTCAAAGACATTCGTTGATTTCGATTACATATTTCTGCAATATTCATTTGCGCCTGCGCTCTTCTTGGCAGTTTTCCAACGGACGAAAATTTCTGTTGGGCCATTCGCTTTCGACTACATTAATTTTATTGTGCGCTGCACCTCGAGGTGTTTCAGCTTGCCACTGCGTGCGGGCTGCTGTGTCGTACAACATTTGACACAATTTTGGGAAAGTTCTTTACTGCGCCTGTGTTGTTCTGACGCTTCTTTCTCAAACAATTTCTCGACAGACGATTAAGGAATATTTATGACGAGCCCGAGACCCAAAGCGACATCTCCCACAAAGGGCTGCTGTCGTAAACACGTCGCATACACACACCGAATGCGAGTCCTAAAAACACTTAGTGAACACACTAATTGCGAGTCCTAAAAACACTTAGTGAACACACTAATTGCGGGTCCTAAAACACTTGGTGAACTCACTAAATGCGGGTCCTAAAACATTTAGTGAACTCACTAAATGCGGGTCCTAAAACACTTAGTGAACACACTAAATGCGGGTCCTAAAACACTTAGTGAACACGCTGAATGCGGTCCCTGACTCTGCTGAATTTCACGGTCCCAGGACGCAACTCTGGACACACCAGCAGAGCGTATCTCACCATTGCAATTGCCTTCTTTTCTGTTAACTCGTTATTTCATGAAGTTTATTTTTCTATTAATTGTGCTAATTTTTCAGAAACTATAAATAGATCGTTCGAAACAGAGAAGCTAATTAAAGGATTTATAATCGCTATTTACTGAAATAAATGTTATTTCGTTAAGGGGATGGCAAGCAGTCACGGAGTACTAATACCTAAACTACAAGTCTATTGTTTCATTTTTGTGCGTTTTATTGATAGGTTGTTCGGTAACTTTCATTCGATATAACTTCTTTATTAGAAGAAAAGATTCGTGAATCTATTCATCACATGTTTCCTTCTATCCTGACGTTACGCTTCGCAACGTGACTCCTTCAGGGGGTTAGGTTAGAGGGATTGTATCTCAACGAATCCTGGGGACCTTGCGCTGCCCAGGAAATGGAGGACCACAAGAAATGCAGAAATGGCGGCGAACCATTCCGGCGAGGACGTGTACCTCGTTTTAACATAATGAGTTAAATTATTAGTTACACAGTTACCGTATTTCTAGGCTTAGGGCGAGCTGACTCGCCAGGTTACACAGTTACCGTACTTCTAGGCTTAGGGCGAGCTGACTCGCCAGGTTTCCGATTTGGAATCGAAAAGCGTGAGATGAGTTGACGCGTCCTTCCCTGACCTCTCCCGGTATTAATCGAATGTTCCCGACAGCCCTCATAGGGCTAATGAAAGTTACGAAAGATACACTAATATAACACGAGTCCGTTAAATCCTGTCGGAAAATTGGCTTTAACAAGAATTATGATGATTTAGAATTTTTAGAATTTGACCGGTGCTTCTTCTTCCGTGGCGAGTCTGTTTGTACCGCTCCTGTTCGAAGGAAGCCTGGGTAGAATTTTTATTAGAGCTTCTGGTTCTTTTGATACGACGATAGTTCGCTGGCCTCTTCATGGTATTTACGCTGCCCGAACACATCTTCATTAAGTCTTCAAATTAAATTTGAATGTGTTTTAGATAAGACTGTTATCAAGCATCGCTTATCTGAGGGTCTTCTGACGGAAAAACATCTTCTCAGTATCATTCTGAGTATTCTTGCCAGTTCGGAGGTTGCAGATGCGGCATTTTTATAACTGTAGCACCACCGCTTCGCTAAGGAATGACGCCATAAAGAACATGTTTTTCAAAATTGAAAATGATTCTCGCAGAAAATATTTTGAAAATTTCTGCGAGTATGGGAAATTTTGATAAAAAACCTTCAAATAAATATTTGTTTGGGATGTAAACTGAAAAATCTAACGACGTTTCCTGTTGAATCTCCGTAGATTTGTAACCATTCCAGTTCCAATTGGACCCAAGTTTAACCCTATAGCGACTAACTTGTGTCTGCGACAAAGTTGAATTTGACTTTGTTTGATAAACTTGCTGCAGCCTTTTGTACATAGGCACTAAGGCTGCATTTAGCATTTGACGAAAAGCTAGCAGCGTCCCCATGGAACTGGATCCCAAGTGCTTTTTGATCGATAAAAGGCCAATCGCTGGGCCTGATTCATGGCTACCCGATGCGGACTCATTTTACGTCGTTACATTAGCTTGCTTCTTATTTTTGTTTAAATCTTCGCTCGTTTGGCTAGCCACAGTCACCCCAACATAACCCCTGGGGTGGAGTAACGTTTGAAAACGTAGCCTCAGGATACAAAGCTATATTTGGTGAACAGGTTTACAAATCCTTAATTTTTGTGCGAAAATTTTGTCAAAGGAAAGTTCTACAAGTTTTTTTTACTTAAAGCCGGTGATGTTACCTTGTGTTGATCGTCAATCTCTTTGAGGTTTTCGCGCCTCTGGTGCTCCGAAAACTCCTTCTGATGCGGCGGTAAAGGCAGTGTTTTGTTGCAATCTGATCTTAGCTCCTCTTGAGCACAGCGACATCAGCAAATGGCAGCTTGATCTTAAATGAACTACTGCATGCATCGACTTTGCCGGTATTTTGGATACAAAATATTGAGCTCCCAAATTGCACATCTTCCATGAACTGTATCCGTACATGACCACAGAACTGCCCTGAAGCTTCCTTTAGCGGAGCACCAGCTCAGCAATAAGCCATGGTGACGCTAACGCGCGTTTAGCGAGTGTTGACTTCACAAATGGGCTTACAAGTGTTTAGCGAGTGTTGGGTTTACAAGTGTTTAGCGAGTGTTGGGTTTACAAACCATAAGAAGCAGTCGCCCTGCATGGCGGGGCACCGCGGTCGAGGTGCGCCAATTGCCGGCATGCCGAGTCATCGTAGAGACAGAAAGCGGGGGTGAGTTTGTCTGTTGTCGAGTCGGTATTCCAAGGCTTCGTTCGGCAACACAAATTGCATTTATGTTATCATCATTACATTACAATGATCAATTATTTATTGTAATCATTATTACGCGAGTTCACTATCAACACCTATCTCTTGATTATTGTAATCAACGTTGTATTAGTAATAAAAAAAGAAAACAATTGCCAATTAGTTGATTGGTGTAGTTAACATCACACCGATTCGTTAATTCTGTAATGTTTTGTACGGAATAATAATTCTTTATTGTATGTATGTTACTTTACTTTGTGTCTCGTACAGATCTTTTTCATCTCAACCGCATTTTGCAGCAGCAGTTACTACGTAACACTTGCCTAATTTTTCTTAGTGTATATTTTCAATACCCAAACTTGTTTTTCTAGGCATTTATTTCCAATCATTTTTTATTTTCTTCATTGGTTGGGGATATTAATTTTTTACCTAAATGTTTATTTTCACTGCAGACGTGATGGCGCCGACGCCCCTGGAGCAGGGTGGCCTGTGAACGAGCCCTGGCCTCGCAGGGGTGAGGATGTCCCTGGCCGAGACAGCCACGAGACCGCGTCTCTCCAGAACCACGTGCGCCACCTGCACTTCCAGAAATACTACAGAGATGACAAGCCTCTCACCTACGACCCGCATACTGTCCAGCAGGCACACAAGCAACCCTACTACTCCGTCAACCGCGAGTTTGGCCCGTTTGCCGCCTCCTCCTCTTCTTCTGAGCGACAACAACACTATTTCGGCCCGTACGCCTTCGCGTACCACAGCGACCATACTCCTGGTCAACTCGTAGCACCCCCACTGCCCGGGGTGGACCAGCATCCCCACACCTCGACTCTTCTGCTGCCGCATTGCCACATGGAGGCGTCCGATGGATCTGCTGCGCCCGGCAGCGATGGTCAGAAAATGGACCGTCGGCCGCTGGATGGGAACTCGTCAGCTGCTGCGAATTCTGCTGGTGCGTCTCCCATGGGAAGCCCCATGCCTGCTGGTGAGAAATTGGATTCGGCTTTAACACTTTCACGCTCAATTCGGCTTGCAAAAAAAATAAGCTTTTGTAAAATTTATGCATGTAGCACTGATAAATATTGTTTGGCTATTTTTGCCCACTAGAGGAGCTTGCCATTATACAACAATGAATAAAAAAATGTTATTTTAATATTTCAATCTCGCTCGGGAACATACAAGGTTAAATGATTAGAATCCTGTAGTCCAAAGTTGAATGTACTGCGCGGAACAAAATGTAATGGAGTTTTTGGCCTCTATCACCAATATGCTTGGTGTAGAATTGAACTCTTTAAAAAATCCACGAGCAGATGGTATCTTCAATTTCTCGTCTTCTGAGGCACAAGTACGATTAAAGATTGGTAGTCGTTTTCATCTTACTTTGCACTGGCAGTATTCTCGTTATGCTTCGAATTTTCGGTTTCTTCATACGCGCTGGACTAAACAACAAAAGATGGTGCAGTATTAACATGGATTAGTAAGAATGAGAAAGTGAACTGAAAAAATGTAAAATTTCGAGGTAGCCAGTTTTAATTATAAATTCTTTCATGAACGTTAGCAGAATAGAGTAGAAAATGGCGACAGGAACAATTGGAGTGGTTGATTCTTTGTTGTCACCCAAGTCGTAGGCCGTGAGACAGTGAGGCTCATATCTCATGATCACGTCACATCGCATCACGCCATCAAGACACTGTCTCTCGCGCACACTGAAACAGAGGCCGTGACATCGGCGCAAACATTTTGTCACCTCATACACGTTCTGGAATCGGACTCTCGTGAAATGCGACCAACGCTGTCGTCCTACAAAACCTACTTTCACATTGATGCTTATCATACTAGCAATACATGTATAAGTATGAACCCATTTACACACAAAAATTTTCGTGCATTTTCTTTTTTAATGCTTGATGTAATGAATCATAATGACATTGATGTCTCAATTCACACTCATTTTGTACACAAATACATATTATTACAAGCGTATGTCACAAACACGATACCTAAGTTTGCTTGGAAATATTTACAAGAACAAAATTTACATCACAAAAAATAAATAAATATGCAGTTCGTTTTTGAGAGAACACTATAATACCTCTTGCTCTTTGTAACGTAGATTGGAGTAGTCCATAATATGTTTAACTCTGTAATGATAGCATAAGTCTATAAGGAACACGTTATCTGAGGCGTAACTCGATAGTTACCAAAAATTGATGTTGGTGAGCGAGCAGCGGGATGAACTGTGCTCTGATTTAGTCTACCGTGTGAATAGTTATTATTACTCCTTTTTTGCACGCTGCAGTGTTTTCTTTCATCCGGACACTGTGTCGCTAGTTTATTATTTCTCCTCGTCAGTCCTGACCTGTTCGACTTGGCGGATTGTTAGTGACCATTGACCGAGTACATTCGAATTTTGGATTACTCTAATCTCATTTTGTCGCCCATGCCCACTCTTAATGGGTTTTAATGCTGAACGTTTTGTAAGGGAGCTAGCAGGTGAAATGTTACGGAGGTCACTCGAACAATTTAAGGTTGATTAGTAATGGTAGTTTCAGAGGATTGGGACTTAATTCAGTAGTGTAGGTCCCAATTAAATTTTCCACTTTTAAAATGCAGAGCAAGTAGCTCTGTTTCTTCTTTTAGTTCTTGAATTTCATGTGACTGGCCTACAATATTAATTGAATATTTATGATTTGCATAGCAGAGACAGTGTTCTTCCAAATCATAACCTCTCACATCAACAACTTGCTGCCTGAAGCTAACGCGGCATTCATGACAGCAATGTGCTTTAGATTCCTGCACTCGCCTCGTGCTTTTGATAGGGTTCTTATTTAGATCTGTGCAATCCGTAAGTTGTTAATGTTCGATGCCTATTCCCAAGCTTTAGTTGCGAAATAACTCACGCCTCTTAAATAAAAGTTTACAAACAGGATGTGACGGACATGCACAAGGTGAAGAAAAGGGTTCTCAAGTTCACATCGGTTCTAAGCGTTAAGTGCTAGCTTTTGGGTTACTAATATCAAAAGCGTTGCTCATGAGCGCTGCGATTCGTTCTGAGCTAAAAGAACATTCGAAGCCTATGGCTGGTCTACTCTTCGGTGCCGGTGGTTCAGTGGGCGCAGCGAGTGTTGCGTAGGAGATCGCATGAGAGAGGCCCACACACGGCACCCACCGAGGGTATGTCGACCAGGGTGTGGTAATACTCAGCTTGTTATGTGCGCTCAACTGGTGAAGTGGAGTATATGAGGTAGGTTATCAGCATTGAATTATTCCAGTGTTGCAAGTGGTAAATGAGAGGAGACATGCTCTGATGACCTTAATTAATGAAGGTTTCACGGAAGTGCTCTGAAGTAAGTTCACATAAATGTGGAAATACAGTTCTAGGTATAACGGTACTGAGGTAAATTAAATTTAATGTTTGAGAAATTTTTCGAAATTATGGATATTAAAACCAGAAACGTTAGAATCTTTTGAAATCTTGATAATGCTTCCCCATAGATTCAGTGACGCATCTCCTGCCCCATGGCTCAAAAACATTCAAAAATCAGCGATCATTTTCTCCGACTGGCGATCACAGGTAAACGAAATTACCAGTAATTTTTATTCGACATTCACTACTCACCAAGAAGTCAATATTTAGTTGCGTGATCGCTAGTGGTGGTCGGTGCCAGTATGTTCGACATCTACGTAAAGAATTACAGGGAAAGTCACGTGAAGAATAAAATTAATTAAACCTAGAGGCACAATGATAGATTCATTAGATACTTTCTCATTATTGGACGTTATCGAAAAACGACTTTCAGGTATTAATGGTCAGGAAGGTTCTAAATTCAGAGTTTGTCACGTTTGTACACTTTAAAAATAGTCTAAAGCTTTACTTTCGAAGAAAAAAATTCCCAACACTGATGAGAAAATGAACGACGATAATTTCTTGAAAAGAACACTGCTTTCACATCAATGAATAAAGAAGTTTTTGACTACGGGGCTGGAGGTGTTGGTGGGCTTACTGATCTAGAATTGAAATGACTCCTTCAAGAAAAGAATAGATTTGGTATGGTGCATAGGGAAGGATGGCACAGGGATAGAGTAGCACAGAAAGGCTCGTATATCTATTGTATATGTAAATATTAGATTTGAAAATATGCATATGTAAAAGCCAGTCTGCTGCTCATCTATCAGCTAGACTCATACATTATAGTGTACCATGTGTGTACATAAAAACTTCAAAACATATTCCAACATAATGTTTTGTGCGTAAACGAATGAAGCTCGAAAGGGCGTAGTTTTGTATTCGTAGGATGGCGATCATGTTGGTAGAAGGCGCCCAAACATCCTTTTATGGTGCCCGTTGCTCCATACCAGAAGGCCTTGTTGAATCTTGCTGATCGTTACCACTTGGGAATCGAAAAGCTTTACACAAATTTTATGCCGAAGCGCCGTTCAGGTTTTTGCCATTGTATCAAATAGGAAAATCCGACGGCGTTCATCGACAGATTCTACACTAACTCGCTAATCGGCGGTCTACCTGTGACTGACGGCTTCTGTAGGCAGGTAAAATTCAAGCGAGCGCGTTGGGATTGCCCACATAGGTGCTATGAATCACCTCTTCATAGCGTCCGTGAAAATATTTTTCAGACATTTTTCGACACAGCTCGCGTGTTTAACGTTCGCCTACGTTCTATCGATAGCGAACCAAAAGCACGGATAACACTTACAATATTGCATCCGGACTCCGACTGATATTCCAGTTTGTGTACTTGGAAAATTTCACTTCATCGAATCAAATGCTTAGAATATTTCCTCTCACATGGAGAAGGTGGTCGAAGGTTCACAGTTCTGAATCGAAAAATACCCAAAAAACAGTTGAAACCTTAACATCCTACATAGTTTCGGTGTCTATCAAGTTTAACTTCGGAAATTACAATTGATAGACGCAGAAATTACTTGGCGCTTAGGATGCTTGAACTCATTCGCACCTACGCACAGAGTGCAACAACGTGTCTGTCTCGGGTATTGCTTGCCTTTCAGTCCTTGATTTTTATTTGCAATTCTAAGTTGATGATTTCCAGGAGGTGCCGGCAAGACCAGGATGGACCGCCTGTGCGGGGTGTGCGGAGACCGAGCTCTCGGCTACAACTTCAACGCCATCACCTGCGAGTCTTGCAAGGCTTTCTTCAGGCGCAACGCTCTCAAAAACAAGGTGAGTGACAACACGCTGGAGGCCTTGCTGCTTAAAGACCTACAAAAATTTTGGAGACAGGCATACTTGTGTGAATAGTGCAAACCCTTTAGAATTGCATCGATATTTTTTTAAGTATGCCAAACTTGAAGTTGAGGGAAATATTATTCAGACAAAATAGATGTAACAATATGTGTGCAAAATTTTAGAGCCTATAATCATTTACTGCTTGCATTGTTGAACTATCTAATGAGGAATGGCTTGAGAAATATTTGAAAGTGTTGTAATTTTAGAAATCATGAATACTTTTTTAGCGTAATGCTTTAGATGTAGTGAGAAATGAGACTTACCAGCTAGAAAGAAAATAAATCTTATGAGTAACAGAGACAGTTACTCGTAACAGACAGTTCCATATATAACAATCATTACGTGCATTTGGAAACATAAGTGATAGCATAACTTTTGTGACTCCTATGTTGGTCGGAATTGGGTTGGTTAGTTAGTTAGTTTTGTGGTCGGTCTATTAGAACCGTCGCTCTTTTTAAGCGACGGTTCTAATTTACGTATTCACTATTTTCACTGTACGTTCATTCCCGTACAATAGAACTAATAGAAAGATCTCAGTAGTGTCTAATGTGAGTCCGACCTCAACCTTCCAGAACTTGAAGTGTCCGTTCCAAGACAACTGTTCAGTGGACACGGTGACGCGCCGTTTCTGCCAAAAATGCCGCTTGCGTAAGTGCTTTGAAATTGGGATGAAGAAAGAGTGGATCATGACTGAAGAGGAGAAACTCAAGAAGAAGCAGAAGATTGAAGCCAATAAGCTTCGCAAGCAGGCAGGAGATAGCTCCTCTCATCCGTCGTACAGTTCTTCAGATGCAGGTCGCACTTCACCATCCAGTTCACCGTCGTTCAAAACGGAACTGTCTCCCAGCCCGGCGTCTTCTACTGCATCCATAGAGCACGTCGGTCAAGCTGCAGATTTCCACTTCTCTCGCAGACCTTCGTTAGAATTTGAAATTCCAGGCTCCCCAGAAGTGCTCAGAAAACCTTTCATCCCATCGCAATTCAACGTCCAAGAGAAGAACCTTCACGGGTCTCCATATCTTTCTATTCCCAGCTCCAACGGTCTCCAGTCTAGTGACACTCATTCAAAACCTCATGCTGTTGTTATTGGGATGGTTAGGGGCACTGAACTCAGTCCTGCAGGCTCTAACACTGGCAACATAGCATCCAAAGTAATGAGGCTAGATCATCAGAGTGATGTTCATCATGAGACAGTAGAGACAGATGTCAGTGCGCAACCTCGTATTTCATTAGCTCTTCGTGAACCCGCCTCATCACTTGGTCATCTGGGCTTGTCTCACTCTAGCGTTGAATTAGGCCAGCATTCGTATTTCGGTGCCCATAGTCCCAGCGTGCACGTTTCTGAGCCAGCGACAGCTCCTGCAATACCCGTGGCTTCTGTCTCTCCCGTACCTCACGTAAGCGGCCACCCCGTGAGCACGGCGACGTCTTTCCGAGAGGCTCTCACAGTATTCACTCCTCAGGCAGCTAGGACACATCCGCAGGCGTTTTGCAACGCTACGCAATCCCCACCACCTGGCAGGTCTGTGCCTCGTTCCTTTCCTACGGCTCATGTCAGTTTCCCTTGCAATGGATCCGCACCGGGCGTGTTCAGTTCTGCTAATATCCCTCGCGACGACGCTCGCCTACCTCCGCGAGAGACCTCTCCATTTGACTCGTTCTCTTCATCTACAAGTCCGACAACTTCTGATCCAACTCCGAACTATTCCCTCACAACGTCAGTCTCACACGTGATTCACAGAGACGCTTTGTCAAATGAGTCGAGGGACTGCAAGGATTTCACTTCTACTGCATCTAATTGCCAAAGCATCAATGTCAATCTGCGAGCCGGTGCGCCAAGTTTGGTAAATGCTTCCTTCTGCCCTGACGGAGGTCATGCCCCAACATCAGGTGAGTGTACCATGAAATTATCGTGCCTTGTCTGTATTGATATAAGCTCTCCGCTTCCTAGAATCCGATAAGTAATTGTGTTCCCAGAGTGATTAGTCGGTTGGAGGCATATGTTACCTTAATTATAATCACACTACTTCATCCTCTTCCGAGTTAGGTCAAGGAATGGAATTAATTAAAGAGTGAACCTTGACGGATTAGTTGCCGTAATTGGCGATAAAACGAATCCTTCTCAAGTCTGGCTGCTCTGAGAGTTACTCTTTAGGCCTCATGGTCTAATATGGAAGAGGAAGTAGTACGGAATTCATGCCATTCAGTTTGTCTAGACCTTATGATCGAGGTGTAAGGTCACAAGAAGGCTGCAGCGAGGTACGACGAGTATTGCACGTATGTAGCTTTGTTTCTTGTAGTATATTTATATACTAAGAATGTTGTGTCTAACTGGCCGGTTTTGTCATTCATACGTTTTCTGGAAGAAAAAATTAGTCGCTTATTGTTTTTCGAGTTCAAGCTATTCACTATGTTCATCAGTCGGTTTTCAAATCTGTGACTGAAATTTAGGTTCTATGCAAGTACTGTACAGGCATCAGTTTTCATTCAGAGATGGCAAGGTGTAGACTTGTTTTTAGTTGTTCCACAACGATGGGCCGAAAGCAAGATGCCTCAGAATGCTGGTATTCCATGCTGCACTATTATGCGCGCGTCTACCAACAACGGAAACAATCCAGTCCATACGATAATCCGAGGCAAAATGGCGGTCGAAAGAAAATTCTAACCGGTAGTGATCACCGCCGTGTGTCCCGAATTGTTAACCTGAATCGCTTTGCATCAAAATTGAAACTACTGCGAAACGTTGATGATGACTCCTCTCTTGCGGCTTCTGAACGAACTCTTTGCAGGGAATCCATGCAATGGATATAGGGAGCAGAGTGGCTCGTAAACGGCCGACGTTAACTCCTGCTCATAGGACCACTTGTTTAACCCTTTCACTCCCGTTGGGATTATAGAAAACATTAGGCTCGCTTGCAAAGCAAGTGATATGAAATTAATTGCGCCACTGATGAAAGTGGGATCTAATTAGCTGAGAGTTCACACGAGACCGCAAGTAACTGGCGAAGCGTAGGTACTGTGACGTCACAAATGTAGCGTAGGCGCCAATTGCGCCCCCAGAACTCTTACACAAAATCTTTGGGACGCATTATCCCAACGGGAGCGAAAGAGTTAAACTGGGCCAAAGCACACGCACACGGGAGTTTAGAGGAGTGGAAAAGTGTCGTGTGGTTGGGTGAATTACGATTCTGCTATAATGTTCCTCGAAGACCTCATGAAACCTTCAACAGAACCTGTGTGCAAGGGGCGATACTAGGAGGAGGAAAGTCTGTCATGTTTTGAACCAGTTTTAACTATTCAAAAGTGAGTATTTTAGTTGAGGTATCCGTCAAACTGAACTAGCAGGGCCACATTGAGCAGCCAGTTGACAAGTTTTGCTAGTTGGACATTATCTGAATGAAAAACGGCAAGCTGCTTTAGCTATCTATCAAGATGACAACTACGGTACATACCCTTGGGCTACAATTGTCAGCAATTGACATGACCGTCATTCAAAATATGTCAAACATTTAGATTGACCAGCTAAGTCCCCAGATGTGAACCCAATCGAAAACTTTTGGGACCAACTAGAACGACAAGTTAGACGTCGAGAAGGTCGTCCACGTACTGTGGCCGCACTACGGAATCTATTTATGCATTAGTAGCTTAAAATCGACCAGACATACAATCTGACATTTGAAGAATCAATGCCACCCTGAATTGCTGTCATTATTTGCGCTCGTGGAAGTCCTACACCATATTAGTAACAGATGACTAACTTAGTGTTCGAGAAGCTCGTGTGTGCATGGTCCTTATGGTGCTGCAGCTATATTTTTAAATTGACCGCAAATCTTATGAACTTCGTCCACTATAAATGCAAATCAAAAAAGGAGACATTAATGAGTAAAATTTCGTATCACGGTGAGGTACTGAACACTTCGTAACTCGAGATAGTTTTGTCAGTAAAAACATGATCATTTTTTACATAATAATGATGCGCTAATCGCCTTGATACACTTTAAAACTTACTCTTTCGGAATTATTATATGATCTTGATATCTCTAGTGACATTTTGACTTCTGTGGTGTCCTGTGTTTCACACTTGCACCGAAATCTCAGCTGTGAGTCGGAATGAGAATATTGAGCGAAGAACGCGTATCTATATTTTACTCCGACTGCAGCAATATTATGCTTCGCTGCAGCAGCTGGTTCCCGTTGTGTTGAAAGTTTTTCCACAATTTTTTAGTAGATTTCCAGTACAGTTTGATGGAAGTACCAGCTTGTCTGGTTGTTGTGATGTGCCGGTGTGTTACTACTGTAGTGTTCTTAGACTGGCGATTTTAGTTCCATAAAATTTATGCGCTCTGCGATTCTTAAAATTCCTTAATTAGTTTTTCGAAGTAAAATTGTTTTCACTTCTATTGTTGGTGGCTAGTTCTGTTTCTTTTCTTGAATGGCGGCACTTCAATGTTTCCGGGGAAGATACTGGCAGCAGTGAGTGTAGATAGCATTACGTGCTGGCCGCGCTGCGTGCTGGCAGCAGGGCGTGCATGCAGCAGTGCGTGCAGGCAGCAGTGCGTGCAGGCAGCAGTGCGTGCAGGCAGCAGTGCGTGCAGAAGAGTAACGCGTGGCATGTTAGGAGTGCCCTTTGTTTGACCATCGCGCACCCGAGAGCCTATTTTATCTCCCGACGCTCCTGTTACGATGCCTCGTGTGGCGGGCCCGTTACTCGCTGATGATACGAGACCGGCTAGAACATCGTAGTGTTGACGTGCCACTAAACTTGAGCAGCCGCTGGTTTTGTCCTGTGAGATTCGCTGTGTTGTCCGTCCATTGAGGAAAACAGGTAGACAACATTGGGAACAACAGGTCCGTACAGGTAGACTTCAGTAATTGCCGTCTTTGTTTTGCGCGCGATTTGATTAGACCTCACATTTTTTCAGTTCCAGGTATTTGAGGTCAGGGCGCTTGAATCGTAACGCATATCTTAAATATCTGGAGCTAGACGTTTTGAACACAAGTCAAATCGTGTACGAAAACAAGTATTCTTCAGGGTCATGCAGAATTATCTGACTAATTTGTAGGTTATATAAGAGGCAAATAATGTAAAGAAATAACAGTGTTTTATTTTCGAAAAGTACTTATAATGCCATTTTTTCATATAATGTTATTTTGTTTTGTTTCTATTGAACAACTTAAAAATGCAATTCGTCAAGAAATTACTGTCATTCCACATGAAATGACCCGCCGAATTATAGACGACTTTCGTGAACGCCTTCGACAGTTTGTGGACATTAATGGATCCCATTTGACTGATTTGATTTTTAAAACATAATGGAACAAAATAGCATTATATGTACTTTTCAAAAATAAAAACACTTTTTTGTTTCTTTACTTCATTTGCATTTTATTAACACGTTGACTCCGAAGTGGGTCATATATGGTACACGCGATCATCTATCCTAACCTAATATAACCAAAGCACTATGATGTATAAATACAAATTTTCCAGTTTTCTTCAAATTTGTGTTCATCAATCGAATAAGCTAGTTCTGATTAGAAAGAAAATTAATAGAGTAACCAAATTTGGGAAACCAAAATCCTCCATCCACAGTAGAAATATTTGTCGGCATGTAATTTTACCTGTGTGGAGAATCGGAGTCAACGTGTTAAACCTACAAATGTGTCAGATCATTTTGCGTGACCCTGCACATATTGAGGACTACCTCTCCTTTTCGCTGAACTGAGTTTATATTGTGAGCTGGAGATTGAACTACGCTTTGTTACGAGTGACTTTTACTAAAGACGCTCTTTAATTCATCATAGCTTTCATTAGCTCGTTGGCTGCCACGGGAAGTGTATATGCGTGAACTAGTATTTTGCTACGTTTAATTGCTATCATTAGCTCTTGCTTCTGAAGAACGTGTGCGTCTTTGTTGATCACGTATGGACTGAAAACGCTTCCATTTGGTAGAATCCAAACATTGTGTCTCACGAAAAGTTGCAATTTGAATGCTTATCGATAAAAATCATTATGATAGCATACAAAAACAAATATAACTTTCATGGTAACAGCGAATGTGTTAACGCGTAAATACTTACACCATATTCAAGTTCTATTTCTTCAGACCGAGATTGATATGATTGAACCTCAAACTAACAATAGTTTTTGCTCGTTAGCCTACCATATTTTCCTCCAATTAACAGCGCCACTGCATTGCTCAAAGGTTACAGTCACTTCAGCTGGTGTCGATAATATCCTAACTTTGACTGTCAGCATGAAGATATTGTTTACTGGAGTCTTTATTTCAAGACGTTGCTATCTCTCCAGGCTCCGGTGGCCTGGGTCTGTCTCAGCTGCTCCGGCCGCCTGCCACGACTGTGAGTGCTGTTCCTTTTTGACCGTCTTGTGGGTAGGTCATCCTTCTCTGTGTGCTCTTCACGCCAGTGTGTTCGCTCTCTTTGTTTTTTTGGGAAAGTCTGGTTCTTCGACTACGACTTTGATTTAAGCTGAAGATCTACCCCGTGAGTGCTTCATTCTTGTGATTTATCTTCGTCTTTTTAACTGTTCTTTCGCTTAAATAGATACACTTTTCGCGTGTTTTTGTCTCACATGTGACCGTTTTCTTGAAAATTTTCTTTCCGATGCTCCTTTGTGTCTTTGTTTTTGACTGTCATGCTCGTTCTGTGGCTAGCTGTTGTCACGTGTGCGCCCTTGCTCGGCTTCGGAGAGTCGATTTTTTTCCCCTGTCTTCTGTAATGGCTACACTCCTACCACGTGTTTCACTGATGTGACTGTATTCTTTTATTGTACTTTGTCTATTGTGTCCTTTTCTGTTTTGTGGCGCGTTCCCGACTGTTGTCCTGAATTTTTTATGTCTGTGTACTCCATCTTTGTTTGCCGAAAATCTGTATCCGGTGTACTCCATCTTTGTTCACCGAAAATCTGTATCCGGTGTACTCCATCCCTCCTTTGTTTTGTCAGTCCTCATATTCTGATAGTTGAATTCGGTCATTCTCTTTCCGTGATTATTCCATGTGCTGACGTATTAAATTTCATTTTCATGTATTAGGGCATGCAGAAAAACTATTAGCTCTAGTTACAATTTACGCTGTGGGCTCTTACTTTAATTTGCATTGAAGATATTGTTACATGAGTTGATTTTTTCAGTTAGCAATTTTCGGGTGAACATCTGTAATAAGCGTATTACTAACCGACATCCTTTCATGCGTTTTCCATTGAAAAGCATGTACCCTAATTTTCCAAGAAACTGACGCAATTTCTGCCATGCCTCTCTTCAATACTCTTCCAATGTAACTCACGAGTCGCGCTCTTCAGGCGAGCAGGAGTCCTCAGTGTTCGCGCCTCCAACTTGCCGACCACCGAGACCGAAGTCCGCCGGCGTCCAGCACAGCTTCTTCTTTGTCCAGCGCCACGACCGCCACGTCTGCTCGCGTGAAACTGGAGGTGAGCGTCACTAATGGGATGTGCTGCCTCGCTCCAGCACTGTCTGGTTCCAGCCGCACCTCCACTGCCCTGGCCATTTCATTTACACTCGAAGGAGTCGAAAGAACTCACTTTGAAATTTCCAATTACATTAACCAACTCCGATGAAGTTGAGTTTAAATGGTTAATTAAAACGTTGACTCCGAAGTGGGTCATATATGGTACACGCGATCATCTAACCTAACCTAATGTAACCAAAGCACTATCATGCATAAATACAAATTTTCGAGTTCTCTTCAAATTTGTGTTCATCAATTGAAAAAGCTAGTTCTGATTAGAAAGAAAATTAATAGTAACCAAATTTGTAAAACCAAAATCCTGCATTTTTAAATTCACGGTAGAGATATTTGTCGGCATGTAATTTTACCTGTGTGGAGAATCGGAGTCAACGTGTTCAGAATGATTTATCTATCCTCGTTCAAATTCATTTATTCAGCAAGAAAACATCAATTATTTGATGATATAAAAAAATTTTACGCTGTTTTGATCATTTGGACGGATGGGTCCAATGTCGGACCCATCGTCCTTCTAGTGTTAAACTGCCTGAAATGAATTTGATACGTGGAGGAAATATTTTGCATATGGTGATGGAAGTTTGTAATGCATATCTTGAAAACCTCGTTGTCAAAATGACGTGTTCTTTGATTATTCAAAGAAAACTAAAGACAGTGCTTCACGTACAAAGCTGTTACCGGTATCTCCTTTTGGTTATTTTATCGACATAGACGTTCGGAAAGTATTTTCGTAAAAAGAATCAGACTTCTCGAGAAATTTGCAGCTATAATCTTCAGATCTTGTGAAATACAGTCGAGTTTTGGCCTGTACGTGAACTCAACTACACTCACATGGACCCCAGGGCAAATTTTCTTAACGATTAGTATCGCTAGGACCGCGCTAACAGGCGCGCGGTTGGTTTTTGTGGGTGTGGAGAAGAATTATTCAAGTCCATTAACAAAATTCTCATCAGCAATAATGTGGAGATTAAATTCTACTTCTAGGAAAGTTAACGTAACTACTTAATTAATTGTATAACGGTTGTTTTCGTTGATTTGGGGTGTTGACCCGTTATTCTACCTTTACTATTCTAGCAATTCTAATTGAAGGTCCTAAAATTGATCTCGTAATAATGACAAGTCTAATCGAGAACACTTTTTCTAAAATATGATTGATGTTGTTAGATGTCATGTTCTCACAGAAATGTTTATTTGGAACATCGATTGTCAAACTTTCGTTAATTTTTGTGTTGCGTTGCATAAGCCTTGCCCGCAGCTGAAACTCGATTTAGCTGCGTCTCTCTAGCTTTTTTTTTAAGTTGGCTTGAGAGAAACGTCTGTAAAAATAAAAAACAATGTAGTTGTATGGGACGCGGTTATCTGACGGCAAATATCCCGTTATTTTGTTCAGCACCTGCTTAAATCACCGCTTTCTTAGGGGTCACTTGGTGTACGATGATGGTGATATTCTCCAGCTCTGTTGTGTACCCCTTTAATTCGGGTATTAGTTACTGATGCGCTTTGTTATTTCAATATGTAGTCCCTTGAGAGGGAGTAGGATAGGCCGTAGGCAATAGGATTAGGTTTGTCTATTTAATGCTATAGGGATTAGTGTCTCCAGGATGTCATAGTTAGGTTACCTCAGCTATAGCTAAGCCTTCGGGCCTTCCATTTTTCTTCTTGCCCACTTTGCTTCTTTCCATTTCTAAGTCTCCTTCACTAATAGTTCTTTATATTTTTTTCCTTGTCCTTCTTAACTTGCTGTTTCTATGCGCAGGGGGTCTTGTGTGGGAACATTTTTTGGCATAGACCTTGTGAGATAGTTTCTGGTGAAATAGTTCTCCTATAGACTAAATAGTCCCTTTTCTTTCGGTGCAAGATAGCTCGAGTTGCTAAAGCTCTGCTATCCCTACTACTACCACTACCTCATTGTTTATTATGTGTTTATTTTTATAATGTCTAGTTTTAGCGAAAAATTCTGCCTATGATGTGCAGTTAGCTTTATAGCTTTATATAAAAGTGGTCATTAAAATTACCTCTGGTACTCAAAGGGTTAAGCTTAGTTCGCACCAGCTCCAAATTCGCCCAAGAAATCGAATCCAAATGATGTTTTTATTTCACTTTAGCTCGGCCTTTAACCAACTAGATTACCTGTCTTCTTGAACGTGTTCCGACTCATTCTTTGAAAGGGATGCCGTAGACTCGCAATCCTGGATGAGTTGTAAGACTGCCACTGTCATCACCTGCGCATGTTGTCAGTTACGTATGTGCCAGCACTGATCGAATCGGTCTCACATCTTCATCAATATTGAAAGTGGTTTTTTTTTCAACCAGCCCACCTGGTCGACCAACACAGCAGAGCCAGAGCCGTGCCTCAGCTCCCAACTTCACGTCATCAATCCCAGCCCCCGCTGTTCAAACCCTGCTATTCTGCCAATACTGAAGAAATTCGAGACCAGCTGTAAACAGTACGAGGATTCCCTTCCCAAATCTCCTCTCGGCTCTCCTGGGCCAGTTTCCCTGCCTATCACTTCGTCAGTATCTTGTGCCTTATCTCCAGCTTTTGGCTCTTCGCCGAAACATACCCTCAAATCTCTTTCAAATTCAGATACATCTTCGAGAAGAATGGGGGCATCAGTGTCTACTGCCCAAGAGCAGCCTCGTGGTTCCAAGGACTTGCCGTCAGCTTCGCCGAGCAAGCCCCAACCGACCCCTAAAGCTTCCGCGTCCAAAAAAATGGAGACTATTTGTGAAAAGTTGATTTTTACTGAGGGTGTATCAACTGGTCGCGAAGAATTAAAGTCTGCTCTTGAAGAGTTAATGCCAGCTGCTGGAAACCTGACACGTAATTCTGAAAAGTTGATATCTGCTTCCGAGAAGTTACCTTCTGCTAATGAAGAGTTGCAGTGCGTTTCTGGAGAATTCTCATCTGTTTCTAGAAAGTTGCCATCTAATTCTGATGAGTTGCCGTCTGTTGGCGTAAAGTTGCCGTCTGCTTCTAAAGAACTGCCATCTGCATTTGAAGAGCTGCCATCTACATTTGAAGAGCTGCCATCTGCATCTGAAGAGCTGCCATCTTCATTTGAAGAGCTGCCATCTACATTTGAAGAGCTGCCATCTGCATTTGAAGAGCTGCCATCTGCATCTGAGGAGCTGCCATCTGCATCTGAGGAACTGCCATCTGCATCTGAGAAACTGCCCTCTGCACCTGAAGAGCTGCCATCTGCATTTGAAGAGCTGCCTTCTGCATCTGAAGAGCTGCCCTCTGCATCTGAAGAGCTGCCCTCTGCGTCTGAAGAGCTGCCCTCTGCATCTGAAGAGCTGCCCTCTGCATCTGAAGAGCTGCTCTCTGCGTCTGAAGAGCTGCCCTCTGCTTCTGAAGAGCTGCCCTCTATTTCTGAAGAGCTGCCCTCTGCACCTGAAGAGCTACCCTCTGCACCTGAAGAGCTGCCCTCTGCATCTGAAGAGCGGCTATCTGGTGAAGCAGTGTTCCCATCTACTTCTGAAGAGCTGCCATCTGGTGCAGTAAATTTTCCATCTGTTTCTGAAAAGCTGCCATCTGGTAAAGTAGAGTTCTCCTCTGACGAAATAGAATTGCGTCCAGCGCTAACTTTGTCAGATTTAGAGTTTACGTCATCTGAAGTTGATTTGGATTCTTCTGAAGAGTTTTCAACGTATAGGAATATGTTTCCTCATTTCATTGCACCCACGCGCACTAGTCATGCTAGCATGCCGCTTACTCCTGAGAAGTTTCCCTTGGATGGGTCACCGTCTCCTTCGAAAGAACCGCCCACCGTATTGGATGCGTCGTTTGCATCCTATGAGGAAACTTTTGAATCTGATGACGTAGTACCTGCTTCTGATGCCTTACCATCTGCTTCTGACGAGGTGCCATCAACTGCTGACGTTCCACCAACTTCTGACGTACCTTCCACTTCTGACGTACCTTCCACTTCTGATAACGCACCATCAACTTCTGGTGAAGTACCATCGGCCGCCAATGCGGCGTCATCAAGTTCTATGAAGACTGAGGCTAGACGCTCGGTTTTCACGCAGGCCTCTGAGACAGCACCGTCGCAGGAGGATCCCAAGTCCTTCTGTGTGTTAGAAGCACTCAGAAAAATTCAAGACAAGGACGGTAGCCAGAACGATGGAACGTTTCCTAAGTAAGTCGTATTATGAAAATTTACAGTCGTAGTTATGGACAATATCTTTCGCCTCTGGGGAATGGGAGAGTGAGACCTGAGGCAGGTCGTTACTTCACTTAAAGTTTTTTTTTTGTTGCGACTCACACTGGTTCCCTCTCTCTTTAAAACAAATCTTCTTTCCCCTCAGGGTTCCTAGGATGAGCAATAGGGTTGGGTTATTTAAGATTGTCTATCGTATACTATAGAGACTGGCGTCCCTAAGACGGCACTGTTAGGTTACCTCAACTACAGGTAGGCCTGCGGGCCTTCTATCTTTCGTACCCACTTTGCTTCTTTCTATTTTCCACGCCTTCACTTCGTTGTCATTTCTTTGATTTTTTCCTCTTCATTTTTGGCTTACCATTCCCATGCATAGGGGATCCTGCGTGAGAACATGCCTTGTGCATAGATTCCCCGTTTTCTATACTTCATACTAAATTGTTCCTTCTCTTCACTAATCTGAATCACATTTCATGTGAATAGGTAGATTTAAACTTATAAATAATCTAATTTAATCAAACCTAATATATTCTTCCTATCTCAAGAGAAGTATCCATCCTGGATGGCATTCGAAACCTCTTCAATGGGTAGAAACTCCTTTACCACTGCTTTACGAAGTCTTTTCTATTGTTATACCTTTAAAATTTATACGTTTAAAACTTGTAGCTTTAAAAATTGTACCTCTAAAACTTGTACCTCTAAAATTTGTTCCTATAAAATTTGGATCTCTAAAATTTGTTCCTATAAAATTTGAACCTCTAAAATTTGTTCCTATAAAATTTGGACCTCTAAAATTTGTTCGTATAAAATTTGAACCTCTAAAATTTGTTCCTATAAAATTAGGACCTCTAAAATTTGGACCTCTAAAATTTGTTCCTATAAAATTTGTACCTTTAAAACTTGTGCCTCTAAAACTCATAAATGGGGTTGCAGCGGTGGCGACGAGTCCTCATACCGAGACTCGATCGTGAACAGCGCTGTGGAGGCCGAGCTGTCGCCCTACACGCTGGCGCTGGGGCCGTCCACGAGGACCCTCAGCGCCGCCGAGCAGCACAAGCTGGACGAGCTGCACCGCGCTGACTGCGCCATGCTGGCGCCCCTCAGCGATGACCAGGAGTACAGGAAGGTGAGCAGAGGG
>VOMN01015357.1:0-13064 GCA_014899125.1 Orchestia grillus | reverse complement strand
CTCGGTCTCTAACACTCACTGAAGCCGCTGCTAATCCGATCAATGAGGAATTTTAATTGGAATAAAAACTATTCCTATTTCAAAACCGCCGTACATGAGAGCGTGGGACCGGCAATCGAGGCAGTTCGCTTTGAAATGATGTGCTGGTCGAGCGAGTGATCGAACTGGCTTTTCTGCATCGAAATATTCATCTGCTCAGGCTTACTTTATTCTCCATTTATTCATTACCTCAATTTTATTCAGCATTTTTCAGTATGTATTCAATATTCGACCGCTGCGTCGCAAATTAGATGGTCAGGGAGAGCATGTGCCACCACTCGCCACCACTCACACGCCGTCACAAGAGCCCCCAATTTGTGGCGGAAGGATTTGTGAATTTTCACGACTCATATGCTAATGACGTTCGCTTAGAGATTCTTAATCCAAACTCCTTACCTTTCTGTTTGTGCCAGCTAATCAGACGAATATACCTTGTATGGTCACACTAATTGTATACTTCGTATAATCAAATCTAATTGCATATTTCGTATATTGCAATGTAATTATGTAATTTGTATATACCAAGCTAGTTATATACTTCGTATACCCCAAGCTAATTATGTACTTCGCATACTCTAAGCTAATTATACACTCTATATACTCCAAGCTAATTGTATACTTCATATACTTCAAGCTAATTATATACTTCGTATACTCCGAGCTAATTATATACTTCAAATAACTAATTACCTACTACGTAGAACATTGTTAAAGTTAATTATCCACGCTGAATTTTGTTGAAGTTTATTATCTACTCAACAATTTGTTCAAGGTTATCACGCACACAGTAACTCGTTCAAGCTGATTTACACTCGCCAATTTGTTCATACTGATATTCTACGCAGTAATTTGTTCATTTTACTTATCTACTCAAAACTTTGTCCATACTGCTTATCTATGCAGAAATAAGTTTAGGCTACTTATCTACGCAGTAATTTTTTCAAGCTACTAATCTATTCAGAACTTTGTTCATGCTACTCATCTACGTAGCAATCAGTTCGAGCTAATCATCAACAAGACAACTTCTACAGGCCGAATGTGCAGGCGATCTCACTCCCTGGAGGGCGGCATGCGACCGAGAAAAGGAGTAGTGAGTCCTAAAAGCACTAACTCATTTTCTGAACAGCGACACACTGCGCAAACATTCGTCCGAATTTTATGCACTCGTGCACAAATTCCTTTTTGTTTTGAACGGAACCGGGACAATTTCAGACTAAGCTGTGTGAATTCTATCGTTCCTGCTGCAGTACGCTGGAAACTGTACCGTGAAGAGCTCTTCAAGCGATCAGTCAATGTCTGAAGACAGAGTCAGAAGACACCCAGATACGGGCATCGAACGCTAACTTCCCTCTCTATTCTGGAACCAGGCCGGAAGTCAAGGGACTGTGCAGACATTGACTGATCACGTGAAGGGCGCTAAAGATGTGTCGCTGACCATTGCGTCATCACCAGTGAGGAAGATTTTTATTTTAGGCTTCCACGGACTTCTATTTCGTCCAAGTCTAAGTCTTCCAAAATGGTGGTTCAGCTTATTATTTAATGATGCACAGGCGATTACTCATTTCACGATAATAACAACTCTTCAAACCCGCTTCACGCATTTGTGTGCCAGTCAAAACTTGTTAATGCCAATCTCCCGGCTGGTAACTTATATAATGTAAATGTGAAAACTTATATAAACATTGTATTAATAAATACAGATATGTAACTTGATTAGTACTTGTTCACAAGTACATATGTATTTGATATTATACTGCGATGTTCATTACTATGGAAAAAAACAGTATTTGTTTTCATTAACGTGGTATTTTATGTGTGGCGAAAGCTGTACATGGCTATGTAGTTACTGACTAATAAACGTACTTAATTGCTTAATCTTGCCATATTAAAAAATTTTTTTTTTTTAAGTTTGAGCGATAAATAGCTGAAGTTCAGAACTTCTATGTCCTCAGTTCTGGCAACACTGCTTTACTGCAGCAGTGTTGGCAACACTCGGTGTGCTGATCGCTGTTGCGTAGTGACGTAATGACCGTTGCTATTTCGTTGCGTCTGTCCAGTGTTGTAGTCTCGTGTGTGGAAAGCGTTCATGTTTTGTAAGGATTAAACATTTTTGTTTATATTTACTTCACTACGACCAACTGTACAGAGCGTCCGATTCATCGTACAAACATCGCTTTGGTGTCATTTGGTTAGGCTTTTCTTTCCTGATGGGCGGAAACTCATTTCAAAAAAGTTTATAATCATGGAAAATTGTTAAAAATTAGCTTACATTATACAACCAGTTTCCCTTCGTTTTGCGCTTCCTCCCCGTTGCGTTACGTCAGTCTGGTTACGTTGAAAGTCAGGTTACGTTTTAAGTAAGGCTATGTTAGGTTACGTTAAGTCAGGTTACGTTAGGTTACGTTAAGTCAAGTTACGTTAGGTTACGTTAAGTTAAGTTAGGTTAGGTTACGTTACGTTGTCAGGCAACGTTTGGTTACCCTNTTAGGTTACGTTGTCAGGCAACGTTTGGTTACCCTTGGTTAGGTTAGGTTAGGTTACGTTGTCAGGCAACGTTGTGGTTACCATTGGTTAGGTTAGGTTACGTTAGGTTAGGTTACGTTACGTTGTCAAGCAACGTTGTGGTTACCCTTGGTTATTAAGTTCTATTTTGACTCGATGCTCGGAAATGAGGGAAACACAGTGTGAGAAGAGAAGAGTCAAATGGGCCTTGAAATATTGCAAAGCATTGGCAGCGACGACACGACGGCTGGAGCTCGTCCAGAAATGCGGCATGAAATTTATTTCGAAACTAGAATTTTGTCACATTGTTAAGGGTATCATTGCATGCACAGGGTGCTACAAAAAAGTGTTACCGTAATGAAATCCTTCATAAGTGATCAGTAATAATCCTAATCGTTTTATCCCAATATATATGCTGAATTGCTTCGACGTACGTGCTTATTACTATAGTTTTACGACTTTTAGTTGTACACTGTTTAGCAAATAACTGGTTTATTATTAACCATATTGTCGAAACACTCGTTTGTAACACCCTCCATAAGTTTGTGGTGTGGGTTAAATCTCTTGCCATCATTTTTACGATTGTTTTGGGTGGAATTTCTACAATGATCTGAAGCTCTTCCGCTAGACAACCTGAGACGACTTCAAAGTATTTATTCGACTCTCGCTTGTGGCGGAGCGTGTCAACGGGGAATACATCATATTGACATGAAATAGAGCGCGTCAACATGAAATAGAGCGTGTTAACATGAAATAGAGCGTGTCAACATGAAATAGAGCGTGTCAACATGAAATAGAGCGTGTCAACATGAAATACAGCGTGTCCACATGAAA
This sequence comes from Orchestia grillus, assembly GCA_014899125.1. Taxonomy (NCBI): domain Eukaryota; kingdom Metazoa; phylum Arthropoda; class Malacostraca; order Amphipoda; family Talitridae; genus Orchestia; species Orchestia grillus. Next base: position 9,689 of record VOMN01015357.1, on the reverse strand, counting down.
TACAGCGCGTCCACATGAAATAGAGGGCGTCCACATGAAATACAGCGCGTCCACATGAAATACAGCGCGTCCACATGAAATACAGCGTGTCCACATGAAATACAGCGTGTCCACATGATATACAGCGTGTTCACGTGAAATACAGCGTGTCCACATGAAGTAAAGCGTGTCGACATGAAGTAAAGCGTGTCGACATGAAGTAAAGCGTGTCGGCATGAAGTAAAGCGTGCCGATGAGAGGAAGCCAGTTCCACGGCTTCGCGCGCCCGTTGTCGCAGATTGAATTGCGGAACAAAAAGTGTCCGTCCAAGGAGGGGCAAACGAAAACCAATTAGCTGGCGGACGCTCTTCGCTGTGGGGCAATCGTGCAGTGTAAAGAAATTCTCAAGCGATGACATCTGGCTTACGCCGACCACGGAGATTGCGAATTGAACACGTATCGATGAAATTGTTCCCGATTAAAGTCATCTACAGTTGACAATCTGGATGGATTGACAAATACGTTTCGTGATTTGGAAGTATATTTCCAAGCGAACTGACTTGCCGAACCCCTGACTCGGAAAATTGGCTGCTGAAAGCACATAATTTTGAGACGACTTTATTTGCTCGAGATGTTTGAGAAAACTCGGGAATGGTTGGCATGTACTGGAAATGTCCAGGAAGGATAGGAAAAAGTGCATCAAAGTTTTTTTCCGTTTTAAATTGAACATCTGACTAGTTTACCCGTATACAACTGAAAAATTCAATTTCGATAAAAGCGAGTTAGCCCGTCCTGGCCGGAGAGGGGGCCGAGTTATGAAGCTTAACAGCATCGCTGTTAAACTTCACAGTCACGAAGTTCAACAGGATTGACTCGGGCGCTGCCTTGCACCGGGCACGCTCTCATGAAAGATTCTGGTCGAGTTCGTGTCTCTGATCGCGGGCGTTTTTAGTTTTCCATCCAAAACTTGCATGAGATTTTTCTAGCTCGTAAATCTGCGCCTGTCTGTCAGGTGCCACGTGCAGGTCTCGATTGAGGGAAATGCGAGGGTTCAAGCGTATTACATTGGAGAACATTTTGAAGTACGTTCAAGCGTACTCCATTGGAGTACATTTTGGAGTACGTTCAAGCGTATTCCATTGGAGTAAATTTTGGAGTACGTTCAAGCGTACTACATTGGATACATTTTAGAGGTGTGATGCAGCTTAGCTCTACAGAAATATTTTCCAAAATAACCTCTTACAGGAAAGAAAAGAGAAAGAAAGGCAAGGCAAAGGGAACGTTAGAGTCAATGCAGCAGTTCTTCCATTAACTTCCATGTTATCCCCACACGCAGCGGAAGTTAATTCCCCACACACAGCGGAAGCAAATTCTCTACACGCAGCGGAAGTCAATTCTCCACCCGCAGTGGAAGTCAATTCTCCACCCGCAGCGGAAGTCAATTCTCCACCCGCAGCGGAAGTCATTTCTCCACCCGCAGCGGAAGTCAATTGGCTGTCGGACGCACCCGACCTCCCTTTTAGAAGACGCTGCTTGAACACGTCTTGCCTCTCCAGCAGATTCGGGGGGTTTCCTAACTGAACGCCCGTCATTCGAATAGATAGCGTGTAACTGAGGGCATTACGCTGAGTACCTAACGCATTCTAAAAAAATTGAAACCGTTTGTACGTACGTGTCATGTTTTCACCGCTGTAGGCGATTTACATAGAGTTTATAAATTTTGGTATGCTCTCTAAACGAAAGGGCACGTATGTATTTCGAGTACTTGAGAATAAAAATATTGAATACTAATAAAATGGTGTTTAAAATAAGTGCTTCAACTGTCGAGGATCTCCTATCTAATCGAGTTTGTAATTACAGGATGTTGTCAAACGTGCCAGTACTCTGTGGTCATAAGGTCGTTTTGGAATATCACGCATTTTAAAATCATTGTATCGAAAAACTCAAAACTTACAAACAACTACGGCAACATTAATCGTTATGCCATCAAAAAAATTGTACGATAATCAATTATATTCAACGCATATTCAACAACATCCGATGTTTAATTCAATCATTAATTATACCATGTTCAACATACAATACTTATTTAATGAATCTGAATTCAATAACCACGCAATGAACGACTAAAATGCAGTAGTCCTGTTTTACGATACCCTGTGGATCGACGAATCATGGCGTGAGAGTAGGTGCTCTCGTTCACCTAAAAGTGAACTTTTTTCAAAGGTGGGCTAAGTCATAAAGTCATAAAGTTTTCCTATTACTGGTAGTCATAGATTCAGGACGGACGTTCATCACCTAGACATGGCGAGCCTGGTCTACGTGGCCGTGCATTTTGTGACAAGAACCTCAATTGCAGTTTAATGTTCCGAGAGATGCTCTTTGAGTTCGACGCTGTGAAAGATTCGCAGGTGTTTTTTTTATTTGAATTTTATTTTGCGGGACATTAACGGGCGAGCTCGAATTGAAATCTACTGTGGCGTAAGATACACAGATGCAACTCTTGCTGTCGCTCCAGTCAAATGCCGCAACACTCCGTGAATTACAACTCTATTTGAAACGAAAAGACGAATATCCACCAGTGCCATTTTCAAAGTGATGCATTTGGTGATTGTTCTTATCTCTTTTGTGGCATCAGAAACTAGCATCAGGACTAAAATACAATTAATTCGTTATTTGCTCGGGGCTAAAATGATTCACCGACGGGCCCGCATCGCAGAAAACGTGTGTATAACGCACTTTTTTCCAGTCCTATTGAATAGCAGCACACCCAACGTTTCGTTCCGATCAATTGGAGTGTTATGACGTGTGATTGTGACCCGCAGTTTGGCCTTCCCCACAGCGGCTCCCGATCGTTTTTGGGAACGGACCTATTGATGTGAGACAATGGTTTGTCCGACATCCGTTTTGGCGAATAAATGCAGCAAAATAAAACGATGCAACGAGCTCAGAAAATGGTGTTCAGTAAGTATAACAATAAACGTGTATCCACTATGCATGATGTATGAACTTTAATAAATTAGTATATTAAATATAAAATAAAACAGAAATAATCTGAGTTACGTATTCTTTCTATGTGGTCCATCACCAAATGACTCACGGACCGTCACCGGCCTGTGGCCCCGGAATGGGAGGGACTCTGATTTTGGCTATTGCTTCAATGTCATTAAATTAAATTAAAGCGTTAAATTTGACCACGGAAAGACGAGTTCAGTGGCTTGCTCTTCCATTAAGGTGAGGGTGACTTCACTTCAGGCACCAAATTATCACTCAAACGGAGCACCGGTTACCAAAAGTTATCAGCTCACCAAACATGGCGGCCCATTTCTCAGCCTAACATCTCCACCCAAACGCAGAAGTGTCCAGCCCTCCCTAACTCTGTCGCATTTCTTCCTCATATTTCTAATGCCAGAACAGATCAATCAGTGTAACTCCAGCCTCGCTTCGTTAATATCTCGTCATTGAGACATTTAGTATTTTTATCTTTTGTTCTAGATTCCCTGGTGCAGTGTCTGATGAGGTAACAAATTATCCGGAATAATGGACTTAACCACTCTCTCATACGAACTCATTTGCCACTCGTATAGGTCAGTCTTCTATTCAATGTCTGACACTGGAGGATTGATGCGACTTTAAATTGCTGTATTGGATGGTGTTTGTTGAACTGAATGTAAACGCTGATTTGTTTTAGAGTTAATGTAATTTTTAATTATTCCAATATTCTTTGACCCACTCAAATTTCTAGGAAATCAGTGGTAAACTCACAACGATGTCTTTTTACTTATTCTTTAACCTTTCCCATCGCCGTCATAACGAAAAGTTCTATGGCGTTTGTGGCTCGAAGTAATCATAAAGAATCACCGTTCGGATATCATTTTTTTCATGCTAGGAACTACTGCAGCATTTGAAATTGCACATCATCTTGCCACACGACCTAAAACTACGATATCACAAGCTGACTCGCCCTCTCACGGACCAGTCTCCATGGCCTGATTGTGTCACAACATGCAGGACGGCGGAAATGTGGCCGCGTTTGCTACAAAGGATTGCAAAAATGAGAAGATTGCATCAGCCTCATGCTATTACGTTGCCTCTACCTTGTACTTTCGGTCATTTATTTTCGACCAAAGGCAGCTCATAATGGATCAAACTGCTACCTCGTCGCTGCATGCGACGTGATGCCATTGGCCCGATAAGTTCTCGTCTCATTAAGAGATGAGGATGTTGGCCGTGCGTAGTGAAGGATGTGAGACCTTTATTTTGTCACCAGTCTTCGAAAACTCTCCTGTATTTCACTTAAAGGATCGTGAAATAATGGGATTTAACTTTAATAGGTGCCATTGGACGTATGTACCAAAAGACTTGTGAGCCATTAGACTTATGCACCTTTAGACTAATGTGCCATTAGACTCATGGGCCATTAAACTTATAATTTTGCAATAACACCAAAAAACCAAGTCGTTGATAATATTCAATTCTATGAGAACATTCATCCAATTACTACAGAAGCGTTCAATGGGAAAAGCCTCCACAACGACTCTACAGACTGCTTTCAAGAAGCCGTGATGTGCAGTAAACTTACTGTGCATTTTGGATGAGCAAATTGTGGGCTAATGTAAACTCGCACAACGCACAAAAAATACACACGAATAAACAACAGGTGATGCAATTTACTTGAAAGAACTTGTCTTGTCTTCTCTTTTCTCAGCCTTTGTAGTTGGTGGAAAAACCTGACGCATTTTTTTCATATGCTGCCATTTTTAAGTTAAAACAGTGATTGATTACATTGTTCAACTTGAGTTTTTAAGTTGATAGTTTTTTAATTATTTGTAAGAAGGGGATGTGATCCTGAACGAAAAGAAATGTGATCCTAAATCTTTAAAGGTCTTGGGAAATCTTACACGTATACAATGATACCTATTTGTTATGAAGTCTGTTTTTTTTAATTACTTGATACTCTGCTTCATTCACAGGATCTGCAAGGCTAACATCATTAATTTCAAGATATAGTTGAAATTTCTGTGATAAACATTTTTCTCAGTAAATTTATATTTGAATTTGCCAAGCACTTTCCTTCTTTCCTATGAAACTGTCAAATCCAGCCGAAAACCCTGTGTGTTGTAAAAATTACTAAATGGGATCTCGTTCCACGTGTCATTACTAGGCCAAAAAGCTTGTCGCACCCTCGTAAAATGAAGAAATAATTTAGACAATTTATTACAGGTTTCCCATAGCAAATATGAAGAAATATAATGTAACAATTGTTGCGTTCAACTTTACTGGTAGTCAGTTCTGCACCAGCTCTCTCTGACAACAAGCATCAATAATCCCCCGGAAAAAAGCCTACATAACAAACCTTTGTCTTTGATCAAGAACATGTTATGGGTTTGCACCGGGATGGGAAATCCGTCTGAAAAGTGTCTCAAATTACGGATACCGGACCGTGAGGAGAACATTAACTAAGTAGAAAATAGGTAGTAAAGCGAAATTATTTTGTGTTAATAGTGGCGGAGCTAAAATTCTGAACACTCGCGACAATCGTTCTCTGGAACCCACCGGCGGACGAGTATTCAGTAGTTGACTAGTATGTTCAACAAATGTCATAAGGAAGTTTCTACTCTTATCAAGAGCCAAAAACTGAAGGAAATGGAGTTGCGCTGCGACCAGGTTACCATAGGTCAGTGAAGCTAATCGAACGAAACTACTCTAATTCGGAAAAGACTACAAAGACTGATCTGTGGGACAATGAAAACACGTCCTATTTTAGGATGAATCGAGGTTCACTTTGTTCCAGAAAGATGTCAGAGTTAGAGTGAGATGGAAGCCCTGAAGCTTTGGAACCTTCATGCATCACTCCATCAGTACAGGTTTCGGGGGCAGAGTAATGATATGGGAGTGCTTTACATGCTCGAGGTTAGGTTCGGCAGCCTTGTGCCGAAACTAAATGAAATCTCATGATTATTTGAACATCCTAGGTGACCAAATACACTAGTCTATGAGTTATTATTTTCCTTATTATTCCAATATTTTTCAAGACGACAACGGTCGGATCCACGTGTCTCATGGAGTTCGAGATTGGGTCAGGAATCACGAGGAATAATTTTTTCATATGGAATGCTTTTCACAATTTCCTGATCCTAACCCTATCGCAAATTTGTGTGACCAACTCTAGAGGGAGCTGAAAGCCTCCACACCTCCTCCTTCTTTGTTGGAAGATCTTTGTCAACGTTTGATGGTACTTTGGATCAATATTCCTTTAAATCGTGAGCAAAACCTTGCATAATCTGTGCCTAATAAAAAACTCGTTGTAATCAATGAAAAGGTGGTCCAAGAAACTATCAAGCTTGATTGTTTTCGTTACATTCACATTTCTCCGGGGTGTGATCAACGTTTCGATCGGGTAATAGATTTTTTTCAGACCACAGTGCACATCAATATTGAGTCCACCAATTTGATAATTTCGAGCTCCTAAGCAAAATATTGGCTACATGAAACAATATTTCATCAGCTTCCAGTTTTGAGGACTTCAAAAACTTCCTGTCAATAATATTTTATCAAATTCCTGTTAACAATTTTTTATCGACTTCTGCTAAATAAGATTTCTGAAAATCCCAGTTAATGATGCCTTATCAACTGCTGTTAATAATGTCTCATCAACTTCCAGTTAATAACATTTGATCAAATTCCAGTTAATAATATTTCATAGACTTTCAGTTGATCATATTTCACAAACTTTAATTATAAGACGGGCACCAAAATTCACGAAGCCTCTCTAATTAAGACTCATAAATACATCTGAAGACTCCACTGCAACTGTTGGTCTTCAGTTCTCGCCTTCATTAATTTTCTACGTTACAGACGACGTGATGCCAAAATATTATCTAATTCTGAACCAGTCGTTAATGAAGGAGTAAATTTAAATGGCATAAAGCCTTATATAAAACGGCTAATTCTAAAATAATAAAACGTAATCAAATATTTTTGAATCATAAAATCCCTCAACTTCGAGCAGTTTTTCTTTTTTTCACTGTTTTCAAATACCTGCCGATGCCATTATTTATTAATCGATATCAATACTTTACTACGGATGCCAGTAGTTGTCTGCAGATGCCAATACTTATCTGCCGATGCCATTACCTGCATTCAGATACCAGTACTTCATGCGATGCCTATTCCTATGTATGTATATACTAATGTCAATATTTTTTTGTCGATCAATGCCATTTGCCAGCCGCTGACGTCTGCTCTACTTTTGAAGCAAACATCGGTACTTTTGTAAATTACCAACTAACACGAATTGTCCTTTAGATCATCATTCTAATGTTCGGTTGTGTAAAACACTGGCCTTTTAATCGTCATTTTAATGTTCAGTTGCGTAAAAACTGGCCTTTTGTCATTTTAGTGACCGGCTGTGTGAAAAACTGGCCTTTCAATTAGAATTTTAGTGTCCGATTGTGTTACAAATTGGCCTTTCAATTATCGTTGTAGGTTTCGATTGTGTAACAAATTGGCCTTTCAATTATCGTTGTAGCATCCGATTGTGTCACAACTTGGCCTTTCAATTATCGTTGTAGCGTCCGATTGTGTAACAAATTGGCCTTTCAATTATCGTTGTAGCGTCCGATTGTGCAGCAGTGGGGCGTCGACTGAGAGAAGGACACCCGCACGAGGTCGTGGGGCGTTGGTTTCTCGGGTCGCCTGAGCAGCTCACCAACCAGGCGGGAATAAATTATTTTGAAAATTAAGCATTAGATAAGTTGCAGAGGAAAGAAGTAGTATTTGTGTGGCGTTTTTGCAAAATGTCTCGCAAGCATGTATGTATACCTCACTTTAGATTGTGAAAAATTTGCCCGATATTAAACTGCAGTAATATAAGAAAGGTATTAGGAGTAAAACCCATTATCTGAAGCAGGCATTGATCTGATCTAAAATCAGCTTATTATACGGCGAATTAGTGATATTCGACAGCAAGGCATGCGTTGTACCTTTCTGAGACACCCTTACGGTGGTAGCAACATTTCGGGAGCGAGAGAACTGAGACGCTTCTCCTTGTAACTAGCATGTGTACCTCTTACGTAACGCGGCTGTCTACGTGCATTTGGGAACAATGCTGATGTGTATTACATTTTTTACGAACTTGCGCAAACTTATAACGTGGTTCAGCAGTGGAAAATTTTGGCATTGTTTTCAGGGCAGAGACAATGACGTCATTGCACGGAGTTGGTCGTTAAGAATACATCTGTTCACAACGATAAACTACATCACTCACTTTAAAGCTGTCGTTGTCACCGCGGCTCTAACTCTTGAATTCTTTCTTGTAAAGAATACGATTTTTTCTATTGCATGTACGGCTTTTCATCTTAAATAAACAAAAGGTCTTCGTTCCGGATCGAATAGAAACTTTTGTTCGTGTGCTAAAGATAAGTCTTTGCACAATTCTGCCCGTATGAAACGGCCTTTTTTCTTAACAAATAAAATTGCCTTTGCACCGGTGCAAACACAACGACATTCGAAGACCCTGCACTGACCGCACCGTCCTGCTCTCCCCGACAAAGGTCTCCCTGCAGACAAGACACCTTATCACTCCAATCGTCAACAGAGAGACGTAATACCAGAAATAACTTCTTTTATTGAAAACAAAACAAAAAAGAGGATTCTATGTCAACGGAGATATGGACAAAAATCCTAAGTCCTTTGGAGCCGCTGCAGATCTAAGACACACTCAGTCAAAGGAAACTCAATCCAGCTTTGGGATCCATGCGCATCTTTTCGTATTGCGCTGTACAAAACGTGATTTTTTCTATTGTTGATAAAGAGCAGCAGAAATGTTTCATTAGAAATGCTAAAATCTTTTGTATTTTTACGTCTTCAGGGCTGAGCGGATATTATACGTGTTTTTCAAATTTATTTTTGGACATTGATTCCAAAGTTTGCCAATCACCTTCGTAGTTTCATGCCTTCAGTGTTACAATAGATATTATACATTTTTTTGCTAATTTGTGTATTAAACGTTGATTCAGAAGTTCGTGTTAATCTGTGATAACTAAATCGAAAAAAAGAAGAGACCATGTAAATACCATGTTATAAAATAAATATTTCGTCTCGAAATAGGTTTCATTGCATTGTCTGTACAACACCCAAGCCTCCGTAGACAACACAAGCCTAAACCTTCAATAAGAGATGCTCCGATGCACTCCAAGTGAAGAGATCTCAGGTTCTACTCCCGTCTTTACGGGCGGATTTCATTTAGCCACAGAAGGTTGCCCTTGCCAAAAGAAGCTCGCGCCCACGTTCCTTAGAGCACTTATGAGCACTGCCATCACTAGTGTAGCACTTAGAGCAAATTTGTTATACTTTGTGTCGACTCTGTTAGACCAATGTTTCCATGCACCAGGTGCGAAATGTTTGCGCCAACCTTATGTTCTCTCTTTCAGTCTGGACGAGACACTGTACAATGTATATATGGTGTGATGTATCCGTGAGATTAATGCACAGGACTTGGTTTGAAGGCCAAGAATGGACCACATGGCTCGTTCTGTTGCCACATTCTATTCTGTTTCATTTTATTTTATTTCAATCCACAGCCCATCGGCCCCCACCAGGGGTTAGGCTCCCCCTCTCGGGTCCCACACCCGGCACCCCTCTGTGTGCCGGGCCATATTGGCGCGGGACAAGGTACGGCCGCACCTCGCGCACTCCGCCGTCCTGCC
>VOMN01015354.1:0-10505 GCA_014899125.1 Orchestia grillus | reverse complement strand
GCAGCAAGCTCGAAACGTTCAAATTAAAATGATTTTAAGATCTCTGTTCCCCATTACCTTCATTTTAATACCATGATATTATTAATTATTATTAATTATATTATAGTAATAATAATTAACGGTTATGAGTGTATGTTATGGTGTCTGTGGTGATAAAAAGTGTAAAAGTATAAAATGATAATGATGTTAATAAACGTGTGGTGGTGTGCAGCACGGCGCGACGAGCACAGGCCAACTACAGAGCCAAGGCCTCATGAGCTACACCACGAGCAGCTCGCAGCAGCAGAACTTCCAGCACAGGTACTGAGGCCTCAGGCAGCCCTGGCACGCCACGTCGGGGCGCGTCAGAGTCTTAGTCGTGTCACCTTTGAATTTTTGGTCGTCTACCTTTTCTCGACTTTAATTTTCTTGAAGCGCCAATTCATAAAATTTATTGTGTGAAATTTTCAAGAATTCCAAGGGGTGGGGAGCGTCAAAATTCGGTTTTCTTTGAGGTGCTACTAAGTTTTCATATTTGTGTCAGTGTTGAAAGGGATATTCGTTTGCAAACAGTTCACAGTGGTGGCATCCTGTTTTTCTTTTATCGCCGTTTGTGTTTCAATTTAGTTCTGCAAAGATTTTATAGCTAAAGGGGGCTTTGGTTTTTTTCCACACATTGCGTTCGGAAAAGTCAAACATCAATAAGCTACACTAGGACATTCAGTGAATGTGGTTTTGCTCTATTGGTATCGATTATTTTTCTTTAGTATCAAAACATTTCAAGTAGAGTCGAGTTGAGTTGAACTGGTCGAAAATACTGGTAGCTTCAGAAACGTGTTAAAATGGGAGTGCTGTTGGAATTTTTTTTGTTGGCCGACTGTTGTCAGCTGTTGCACTAAAGCAGCTGCTTTCTTCTCAGTTATTTCTGAAGAAGGTAATAAGTAAAGAGGCTGAGCTGGCTCTTCTGGAAATTTGTATGTTCAAATTGTCACATTCCTGTCCGGGCTATTCCGCGGATCGAGAATTTTGAATTGCATACTTCACCTATTACTCTGGGTACTTCACCTATTACTCTGGATACTTCACCTATTGTTCCGGATATTTATGACCGAATGTCTTCGAATTCTGAAAAATAGGTCTTCCATGGGAAATATGACCTGTTGAGGTAAATGTACAATTAGGTGATGAGTATTAGTTTGAATTTGCTTTTGTTAAAGCTGTTGAGTTGCTCAGCCTGAACATATCGGTGGCCGAGTTTTTTCATACTATTTTCCGTTGCTTGAAAAGTACGTTTTTTACTGGGCACTTTCGCTATGAAACATGACAACTGCAGGGCACGACAGCTCCCCGATGTGCTTGTTATATAGCCTCAAAAATCTTGGAATGCTAAAACTGTGTGATCTAGGCGAGTATCTACGTATTTATTTAGTGTGGGCAAATTGGTGTATTTTTCTTAAAGTCTTTCCATGAGTGGCGACGTGAGCATTGCAACTATGGTTGCCTCTGTGGAGGCCAAGGTCATGGAGTACATCATGACTGGAATACAGGAAGGTAGTTATTAAGTCGTAACATAAATGTTATAGATGGCGCTAGTGCGCACGTACAGCGTGTGCGTGTTGCCGAAAAATACTTTTTTAGCTGCGTGAGACTAGCTAGATCGACTCATTTTAGTTTCATGTCTAGTTACCATGAATGCTTTTGTTCAGTTTTCTCGTGAGGCGAATGATAAAATGAAAATTATTGCGTCTTCGGAAGTATTAAGAATTCATCACGTTTATTCTGCCTATGTATAATTCGCTAAAAGATTACCAGTTTGTAAAGGTTGAGAATGTTACTCTTTCAAATTGAAATCGAGAATCCTCCAAATAACGAAGTAGTGAAAAGTCTTTCTCCGTGGTATCATACGAGAATATTTTTCAAGGCTTGCGTAGTTGTATTTCATCTTACGTGAGACACTGATAAGTTAAATCTAATTTTTTATTCGATTTCATGATTATAAATATCAGAATGAGACTACACATTTATATTTACCGTTTTTGTAATGTTCTTGTGGAAGTGGGACTTCGCTTTTATTATGCTCGCCATAACGAGTCTCATATTAGGACACCTTCAAATGTGTCCTAATTTCTCGTTGTATTTAAATCTTTACTCCAGCTTAGTTGTTTCTGTCTGTATTTTCATTTTGCTCCTTGATTTTCAATGTCAAGATCCATAAGTAGTCCCTGACTCTAGTTTAGTTCATCTCTTATTAGTCAGAAACGAAACAATGGAATTAATGTCAATGGCGACGGTTCCATGTAATGTAGGACAAGCTTTTGTTTTTGGGAAGCCCATCATATCTGTTGAGACTGGACGCGTCGTGTTATTGGATGTGTGAAATCTTAGTTTCAGAATCTTGTCTCGATGTTCTTAATTTTGCCACGTGCCGTTGTATTACGGCAGCGTTGTAGCATCTCTTTCCGGCTTCTCTCGAGTGTGCGTTCTTCCATCAATGGCTGCATATATTGAGTTGATTATTCTCAGTGTGTTTCACCCTGACGAACTCACTCCAGTGGGTATAAAAATTCCTTTTGTGTCATTTTTTCACAAAGTTTACACTGCTTTACCTAGCCGGCCCGCTTTCAGCGACAAAAAGATCAGTCTTATTGGTTCGGTATCGTCTTAGTTGGATCATTTGAATGTGTAAATAGGAAATTCTTGTCCAATTGTTCTACTTCAAAATTCTGCTGTTATAAATTCCAGCTTGGTCTATTAGGTTCATCATTCAGAAAGTACAGTAGCGCAATTAATATATCCGTCCGCTCTTCATTCGGATTCAGTCTTGATGGCCAGTGCATGAATGTGAAGCACATCTTTGGTGTCGCTTAACCTATGAACTTCAGGGTAGTTCTGAACGACCTTCCTTTGCTGGTAGCCCATCCTGGGAAGGATGTGAGCTGTTACTGACTTATTAAATTTTCCTAACAGACTCTAGCGATACCGGCCTTACGTTAGGGTCTGGCGGTGTTGCTTAAATCTTAGAAATGATGCTGGATTTAAAAGTAAAGTATTGAGAGTGTTATATGATCCTTTGTCGCACAATCACCACTTTGTAGGAGTTAGTGGTTGCTTTTAGTTTTTCCATTCTAATTGTAAGAATATTATTAAAAGGCTTCTTTTGGGTATTTTTTAAAATCTTAATTTTGTTAATATTATCTGTTTGATTCATATCAGATTTTTAGGACTCGAGAACCGTTCATTTTAGTACAGCTTCAGCCTTGCTAGTGGGTAAACGTTGTGTTCGTCGTCGTAGATCTGTGAAATCTTATCTTTATTTCCCTATATTAATCTGTAATCTTGCTCTATCAACTCCATGGGAATTGAGCTCATATTAAAACCTACCCTCTATGTAGGTATACATTTTGAATATTGTTGGTGTAGAAAACTTTGGTACGGCGTCAATCTAGAGCTTTTCTTCTCTAGAGGTCTCAGTAATTCGACTGTCATTTAAGTTTTTCCATACTTTCTGATTATGGACTGCTGTACGACTTAATGTGGCAACTAACTACGCATCCATGTAGTTTTGAGTGCTAGAGTTGATCACACGCAGAAGTTTTCTGTTTGATGAACGTCTATTCTTGCTACTCACCGTCTTTTGAAGAATATTGCTAGGTTTTTGTAATCTTGTTCTGAAATACTATTCTGTTAAAAAAGTCTGCTCATCAAGCAGTGTGCAAGACTGACTGACAACGAAGAAATCGATGTTTACTTTTCAAATCCAAATTGAGGCGTAAGAAAATGCTTTTCTTCTACCAGTAAACTACTTTTTCTGGTAGTGCTCTGGTTGGTGCCAGGTGCAGCCTAATTTATTTATTTTTACGCGATTGCTGTGGATGGTATGACTAAAAAGGGACCAGAGACAGTATGCAAATGAATAAACTACGACTACTTTTTTAACATCATGCTGACATCCTAGTCAGCTGAAACTTCAGAACGATTAGTAAATAAAACTAAATAAAGATCGGGTCACTAAATGAAGCCAATACCTAATAAAAGAAATCTGTGACATTAAGGATTATTATCTTACTAATACAGCGTTAACAGCCTAACTGCCGAGATCGTTTAAGGTGGCGATCTTAGGTGGCAAAATTTGGAATATTGTTATCTTGTCGATTTCCTGTTTGGCCAGCTTGTATTGAACAATACTCACCTCAAATCTGCTTACATTTGTTCACGCCTAGATTTGGCATGTTTTCCAGGAATATATTTTGATCAATCGTATTGTGGAGCAGGAATCTACGTGTACGACATCCTGAGATGTTCTATTTATGAACGTGACACCCGCTCCAAGAGAGACTCTTATATGTTCTCGCAGTGGCGGGTTGTTTGGCTCTCCAGCTTGCAGGGAACTGTTTGCGTGCTCGGAATAGGTTGTTCGCACCTCCCCTTTAGTTCTCACTGACAATTTACTCTTCTGCAGATGCTGCGGGTCAAAAACAGTGTTTGCAATAAAGAAATTGAACGCAATATATCATCTTCGTATGTTATCCATTCGTATCTATTCATACGCTAACACGCTTTGTTACGTGGTCAATTCTGGAGAAAGTGTTTTTTATTTCTTCTGGCGAGCGCGGAAGAATGCATTTAGGCATTTCATTGGACTTCACTTGACTGACCTGCACTTTTCCTGCAATGTAGAAAAAACAGCTCGATCTGTCAAATTTTTGTATCTCTTTTACCGATGTAAGAGTGTTTGTGTTGTCTTTCACTTGTTTTATGAGATTCGTGGGTGTTTGTGTTTAAGATTCGGACATGGTCATTGTCCTCCACCCCATTTATAAATACATAATTTTTAATGTTAAAAAATCCTTGCTACGCAGGAATTTAGTTTCTTGTGAAATTTGGGAGTGAAATTTTTCATGAAGTTAATTCCCTTAACGTAGACTTGGAATGCTCTTCTTTTTTAGCCGAACCAGACTGGCCCTAACCCGCCGTGTCTCGGTCATATTACAGCGAGTCTAAAAACAAGAGCATTCTTCGTAGGCGAGTACCTGTAGATAGCATGCCATTTGTACCGAGCGAATTGTTTGAGGAACGTCTGCTGTATGATGGCAGAGAATTTTGTATACACTCGGTTCAAGGGTCTTTTAGAAGGTAATTAGCAGCTTCAATTCATATTCGCCAATCGTAACATGTTGCCAGTACGTAGTCCACTACTTTCAGTATTACGGCAAATGGAAAAAGTGTTGTATAGAACACTAACGTCGTAAATTCCGTAGGGAATTTGTTGCACGATTTCGTTGAACATCAATTGTGTGTACGAAGAATTTTTAAAGCATTTTTGCGCCTATGATTCGGATGACTTTTATTTTCGAGAAATTTCTTATATCGTTTTAAGATATATTCGCGAGATGCTTGAATTACTTCAGTAATATCTACTTCCGATTATAATAGTTCATTGAACGTCCTGTTCTAAGACTTGATGATTTCGAATGAGTAGTTTGACAAACCTTTGTGTGTGGCCATGCATGTCTAAAAATGGATTGGGTTTGCTCTTCTTGTGTTTTAGTTACTTGAGAATGACCGAGTCAATTTACCCCTGAAGTTCTGTGAGGGGACTGGTGCAGTCCATTGAGATCTTCACTATTACGTATTGCGATGTATTTCCTTAACCTGCTAACGGTCACTGTCCAGGTGGCGGCTGTGCATTCAATCATTGCAGTCAAATGACAGTTGAAGTCATAAACATTTTTCTGACGCTTCTGTGGTTTAGACTATATCGCGCTGTACGTCTCAATTTAGAAGTCATATGTGCAAAATATTTCATGAAATTCAGAAATCATCCTACGCTTCAGCAGTAGTAAACCATTTAGTAGTAGTAGTAACTAGTGCGAAACAACTGTGACCGTATAAATTCAACAACGACAGCGTCAACATATGTGGACAGAGACCTTTAACAGGATTAAGGGGACGGTCAGGCACCTCAGTCTCCACGAACTAGAAGTGAAGGCCTGCGCATGTTGCCTGTCGTCCCAGTGGATCTGGTAAGAGCAAGACCCTCTCGGGAGCTGGAGTCGGCATCGAGGGAATTTATTATTGTGGCGGGAACAATTGAAGGGAAGGCAACTAAATGGTAACCCCGCACAAGGGTCATGATGCAAATTGCTTAATCTTCGCGTAATTACTCAATTATTGCTTTCATGAGGTGCTCGTGAATTTCACAGTAGTGACTGGCAAGAGTAGATAATTCAGATGATCGTCTTGAGTTAATTTGGAGCTGGTCAATGCCTCATCAGTTACCAAGTCAAATAGTAATAGAAATCTATTTCATCGTGAATTATTGTACTGTGATGATTTATGAATATTCTCAACCTTGTACGTGATATATTTTTTTGTAAATGTTGCAGTGCGACATGCTTAATTATATTATTACGTATTCATTGCCTCTAATAAATTGTCCTTTTTTTTACTTCTTTGTTAATCATTCAAGTGTAAAACAAATTCAGATAGCCATGTTATCAGTGTGTACATCCATGTATATTTGGTACTTACCTTCGATTTCACTCTCTGACATCTCAATTGGATGTGCCGTACTCCGGGTAGCGGCTACTGATTATTGCTGGAAAAATTATATCAAAAGAATTTTGAATCTTTGAACAACAGTACGTGTCTGATTCCAAAGAATGTTTAAATCCAACGCTTTGGCCTGAAGAGTGAAAGTGCGCTGCAGTATATGTGATAATTAATAGTCAAGATAATTATACAATTTTTTATGAAATAAACACAACATTTTGAGATCAAATTTGCGTTTTCCGTCAGAGCAATTATTCACACACAAATTTACATTTTTGAACGATACAGGCTCCGTCCACAGTAAGTACTTCAACGTTTGTTTGACAACTTTGTTAGTCTGATCATAATAAACGTATTGACAAATTCGTTTACGTGTAAATTTTCTAGCGAGTGCATCCGCGCCCTAAAGTCGGAGAACATTTTATTCTCTAAATTTGACGATTTTAGGCGAGACCCAATAACTCGCTAATACCGAGGGCATTTTATTCGGAAACTGAATGCATAGCAAATGAAAATGAAATATGCATAGCAAGATTTCGATGTTTTGGAACTTTTTAACCAGACTAAAAAGGTGTTCACAGATGAAGAGGGATATTCGTGATTCCCCATTTCCCAGAGAAGTTGGGAGACCGTAAAAATAATGAGATATTTAAACAACGAGAGCTAACTGAACAAGATTGCCATATAGGCGCAAGTAAGATCTAACACAAGTGTGAAGAAGAAGACAGTTCGTCTAAATTTGTCTGACCGGATTAGCAAGTCTCCACGTATTATTTAAGCCATTGATAACTGGCACTTCAGGATCTTCAGCCTATCTCGCACCGAAAGCACAAATTTCGTCACAAGGCTCGTGAGATACACGGGTCGTCGAGCGAGCGTTATGAAAGCTTTAAGAGATTTTGGCTCATATTCTTAAAAATTTTCGGGTTTGTCGCAAGCACAGACTTCCAAAACTTAAGTCACAGTGCGCTAATATGAATAACTTGTTAAGGAGGTATGTATATATTTCCGAGGGTTTCAATGGGAAAATCTTCCATCAAGGGGTTCTGTAATCTCATGCAGAAGATAAGTCACATTCATAACTCAGAAGGCAACCCGATGAATTCACGGAATGCCGACATTTCCATTCTCCGTGAACGCTGAGAAATATTTGCTGTCCCTGAAGGGCGGCAAGTTCTCTGGCAACGATGCGAGTAATGCGTTGGGCGCAACGTAGGGATTTTACATCCTATTACAACACGTTATTGCAATGCACGAGCGACCTACTAACGCAAGCAACGTCAAGGCGGACCTGTCAAGTAGACCAGTACGAGCCAACTTGCGAGGCCCGGTGGATGCGGCAAATCGATTTAGTTTCGATGCGCAGTCAAGAAAAAAATTAGATATGACACTAATGTGCGAGGCCAAGTCATTATCACTAGAAATAATAACCAGGTACTCCTGCATATAATTCCTAGGTATCGTCGGCAAAAGAACAAATTGATGTATTTTGTTGTACACCCAAGCAAAGCTTAGAAATAAATTAAAAAAACATTGAGCACAGAATAGATAATCGCAAAACGTGAATCGTTTTCGTACCTAGTTTTTCGAAGTCTATAAAACTTATAATCCAAAATAGATTAAAAGGATAAGGGAAAAAATTGAATAGGAAAACTAGTAACCAGCCCTAACAAATGGGAAAATAAAAAAATAATGGAAATGTAATACTAGAACTGAACTAGGCCCTTCTTTAACAAAAAATCAAGAATACAATAATAGCCGTGAGGTAGAAAATACGGAAATTGAACTGAACAAACTCAAGCAACAGAACTGGACAAAGTGGGATGGCCAGAGGTTCAACAAGTAAGATATCTGAACAGGGAACCTTCACATGTTAACTGATGGATTGCCTCGTAAGTTACACATAGATGGGACAATATTTTCAAGTAGTTCCTGGAATTCAACTTATAATTAGAAAGTATCTCAAGAAGGGCTCAGCTCTATTAATACAGTGTGGCACACCAAAAATTGGCGAAAGCCAAGAGTTATAAGTAACTCAAGTACAATTTATCATAGAAAAATAAAACGACGACTACAGAGGACGTGTTATTTCTTTTCATTCGATGACGTAGATATCTCTAATAGTTCATTTATTTTTGATCACTTTTTGCGCGCCACTTTTTAAATAAATTTCTCTTCAGGTGAAACGGTCAACACAACAAAGATTTAAGTACAAAACTTTGATAAAAGAATATCGAAAATGCTGATTGGCACAAAAAATTAGTTCAAATTATTTATATTTAAGGTATCTGCTACGAATTGAAAATTAGCACAAAAATTTCGTCTGGTCTTCGTTCTATATTAACAAATTTTTTACAGTTTCAACTTTTTTCGACCAGATTTTTGTGGCAAGGTTATTTTTGTTTTACATAGTCAGTCCACTTATACACCGAGGCAATAACGCAGCATCAACAACAAAGAAGCTCGCGTTTAGGGTCTAGGTTAGACTTTCTCCCCTACCTTGGTCCATCAGAGTCTTCATTGCATCCCGTTTCTTGATGAGAATCATTTTTGGGCATGTGTACTAGACCGGTTATTTCACACGACACCCCATGGTCATAATACGCCCAAGAACAATCAAATCCGAAGAACGAATGTGCTAGTGACTCGAAATTATGCACCAGTTATTTGTAATAGTACACGAGTGACCCGCCCTGGCGACTCGTACCAGTGCACTAATGACTCGTACTAGTGCACTGAAAACTCGCACGATTGCATGAGTGACTCGCATGAGTTCGATGCTCAAGTTGAGGTAAAATGAAAAATTTGACACACTGCGGTCATGAAGAAAACACAAGGCGCCATTTTCCGTACGATGCACAATACCAACATATGGTAGGGGTGACAGGGCCTTCCTGCACTATAGGATTAATTACGCGTTAGTGTTGAGATTATTCTTTTTATTGCCAACACGCCATGCTCGTTTATGCTCGCAATGTTTTTTTGGGCGTTATTAAATAAAAACGTATTTATAATTCAATTTAAAAAACCACTGCGTATGCTGAGTGATTCTAAAGAAACGGAACTCGCGCTCGTTTTTCACTTTTCACTCGCAGTGCAGGTCGGGGCTCCGATTTCTCAAGTCACCCGGCCATACAGTTATTGCACTTGTGTAAAAAAATGTATGCATGCTATTAACTTTAACATTTCAGTTTACATTTGAATACTTCAGCATCACAGTGAGTTCAAAGTGCGTCGTCGGTTGGTGGGCATATAAGGTCTGTTTTAGCTCAGATGTACATCGCTAAAACTGTTTTGAATGGGATTAAGAGAAGAGCAAACTATTAATTATTCAGGTTTTTACAACCGCAGCTGTTGAAAGTGATTAACAGTGGTACTGAATGCCACAAATAAAAAAAGAAATATTGTAGAATAAATTACAGATAAATAGTTTCTTGGACACTCGCGCACGACATTTGCTTCACAGTCTTCCCCATTCAAGAAAAAATTCCTGACTGCACTGAAAATACGCCATACTACACCCCTGCGCAGCGAAACGGAGGCTGAATTCTGAATTGAATCAAGTAGCATTCAGTTTCTGAGCTATGGCTCAATTTAGTCACGTAGGGAATCAGCAGGATGAGTGTTTTTTAATGGTAAATTTTAGAACAGAAGCTGAACATTCTGTCTACGAATTTCTCAGAGCATTGCGAAGGCCCTTTTGAGTACGCATTACCTAACGCAACGATCCCGATTTTTTTTGCACCACAGACGGTTCAATGGAAACAATGTGTTTGCGGACCAGCTTTCAAGGTGTGGTGGATATATACCACAATAAAATGATACCACCGACATACAAACTGTTATTTTCTAAATACAATAATGAACGTGAATTCACTGTGTATTGTCAGCACTTTTGCTAAATTAATAAATTGTATATTAAATAAAACGATACCAATTGACTCACAGACTAGTACTAGACCGCGGCCCGGGGG
>VOMN01015352.1:0-64217 GCA_014899125.1 Orchestia grillus | reverse complement strand
GGGGTAGGGTGAGGGAAGTGGGGGTAGGGTGAGGGAAAGTTGGGGAAAAGTTCGATTTGGGGAATTTAGAAATCGAATCTTGAACAACATAGATAAAGAAAAAATGCTGACGAAAGCTAAAGGTAAACCAAATTAGGGATAAAGTCAGACAACACTAACAATAAAGATTGGGACAGTTAGAAAATAGATGGGAAAGCTTAGGGTAGAGTAATGGCCATCCTGACATGGTAGCAATTATGCACATAAGATAGTTTCATTTCACGTCCTCACCTTATATAAGTTCAAACATCAGCAAATTTCCCACTTTTGGAGGATTTTTTCCCACTATCATAGGATTTTCTCACCTTCGTAGGATTTATTGTAAGACGACATTGAATTGACCCTTAACCTGTTCGTTCACGAGATAAATTTCCAGGACCATTTTACTATTTCTTTAGAAACTCTTCAGTCGCCGTTAGGTCCCTCTCAACAGATGTGGGAGCCATCCGACGACAGCGGCTTAATAAATGCTGCCGTGAGACAGGACGATTTACAATGCAATCAATATACGCTCATTTAAATAATTGTTCCAAAGCGCTAATTTGTACTTGCAATTAGCATTGTAGATGCAGTTAACTTTAGCACTGAGTTCATGTGTCTCTGAGGTTCAAAAATTCAAATGATGAAATCGAAGAGACAAAACGTCTGGAACCTCAAATTTCAATTCGTCATAAAAGTCCTTCCGATGTTTTGCCTCTTGGATTCTCAAAAACCCAAAACAACCGGAAAACCAAAATTGCCCAAAAACTAGAGGATTTCACAATGAAGACCGTATGTAATTTATTATACTACGTGAGAAATTCAATTAAAATCATAAATAGGGATCAATAAATTTAAATGCAATAATGGACAGAACAAAAATTACAAGTGTACGGAACACGGTCTCAAAGAAATTTAACGGCGTACGACTTATGATTTTCATGGTGCTCATTTTACCCCGAGAAGTCATTTTTAGGGATAATCTCCTAAAATGTACGTCCCATAATCACGCCGTAATTAGGAGCAGTACGACGACCACTCACTTGACCCAACGAGTCGTGCGCTGGCATTAGTTGTATCTGACAAAAATTTTCTCTTGATAAATCGTTTCTTCTTATTTCTCGCAAAATGTCATACATTTTAAATTGGTGCGTATGTATTTAATGGGTAGGTATATATCAGAACAGCGAGAAATAATTATGAAGTGAGTTATTTTCTTAGGTATAAAAATACTATTTTTGTAATTATCCCTGTCATTGGACGCTGGAAGGCGCCCAGTCCAGGCTTTTCACCGCCCCGTCTATAATCATTTATACATTTCAGTTATATACTTGAGTAATTTATGTATTTGATTTTTTGGATTCGGCGGCGATGTTCTCACCTGGGCGGCCAAAATGATAAACAAATTTAGACCATTTCTCAAGCGTGGATGCAACGGTGAAAAATTAGACTGTCCCCGAAAGCCTCGCTGTCGCAGGCAAAATTCCAGGTGGTGGCCGACTGCCTGGAAGCCTGCAGGTATAGTAGTCCCTATTCATTTTTTTTCTCCGACGTAGAGAAAATGATAAATTTCATTATTAATTAATGTCCATGCAGGTGTATTCGCCCGAATTGTCCTTCAACGTTATGCAAATATGAGAGCAAGAGTAGCCGATAATAAGAAAGGCGTCGTGCATTGAGATTGTCTGAGGTCAATGGCCTAGCAAACCGTCAGGTGTGACGGAAAGGAATAAATAAATAGGTATGGGTTTATTCTGTCATTGAAATAAAAGATGAGAAGCGGACAATGATGCACACTATAACGACGAATGTTGTGTGCGCAAACTGACCAGATTTTTGGTTTACATTGGAAATATTTTTATCAATAGCTGTGGAATTGAGGCCAATCGACGAAATAGAAGTTGGATCCGGGTGTAGCCTAACAATCCGAGTGTAGCCTAACAATCCGAGTGTAGCCTAACGATCCGGGTGTAGCCTAACGATCCGGGTGTAGCCTAACGATCCGGGTGTAGCCTAACGATCCGAGTGTAGCCTAACGATCCGGGTGTAGCCTAACCAGCTTGCAAAGTTGATTGTGATGATACACTTTAAGTTCTGCTGCAAGTTAAATTTACGCGGAACTTTAACTTCATCGTATTATCAGATTGAAGACCATGCTTTCAGATTTCTGCGTGTTCTCAACTGAACAAGATCAAAACAAAAATTTTATGACTTGAACTTACCTCTTTTGGTAAGATGAATGAACTTCCAAATTCTCCTTCCTTCAATATAACACCAGTAACAAGTGAAATGGAAACAAAACACAAAATCCAGGATTTATATGAATGATAGAAGTTTTATATTGTGTTACAATAACAAGAGCTGAGAAATAACGTCATATTGACAGAAACAAAAATCATGCTAAATTATGTGTTGTTGATGATTCTGCTTGTTGTCATGTCGTGAATATTTTTATAGCACTCAAGGTCAGTGGAATATCGCTGTGAAGAATTCGATTATTTGTTGCACTTAGCAGGAGAAGTGTTGAATCAAAATTTGATGGTGCTGAGAATTGTCAGGACATATATATGTATATCTAAATGTCTGTAAACAGCTGCAGTAGAGATGAAAATGATCAGAAAGCTGCTGGGAGTGGTGTCGTAAATAATTGAACCAGTGTTGTAAATAACTGGAATAATATTGTAATTAAATGAAATGACGTTGCCAATACCGTGGATACGTCAGCGACTAGTGCAGCGTCGTGCCTTAAAAAAATGAGAATTGGCCTTTAATCATTGGACTTTGTTAGGTATGGTTTCGTGTTACTACAACACCATACCTAATTACGCACAACACCAATATTGTGATAAACACTACCTGTAATCCACTTTTATTCAGACGTAATCCTCTTTTAATTGCCACCACCAACAAGCTCCATCTAAATCCACTCTTGCCTTGTCACAACACCAATACCTAGCTCATCACAACACCTATACCTAGCTCATCACAACACCTATACCTAGCTTATTACAACCCACATTCGCCAGCATCTAATAAATTTAAATGCTTATAGAAAGTCGTTGTATTTTCATACTGAGGAAAACTAGTTACATTCCGCACGCTGTACAACACTCAAATGAACAGAACCATTATTTAAATTTTAACCTTTTTTAAGATTTTTACGTGGTGTGAGATATTTTGTGCAACGTAGCAAGTTTTGAATAGTGTGAAAAATGTTGCATTATGCCAGTATAGATTTTGCATTATATGGAAAATTTTGCAATATATACGTGAAAATTTTTGCATTCTGTGACCAATTATGAATTACATATGAAACAATTGGGATCGTATGAAGAATTTTGCATCGTATGAAAATTTTTGCATCAAATGAAAATTTTTCCATTGTATGGGATATTTTGCATTATCATTACATAGCTTTCCGGTGCCCGATGAATTAACGAAGGCAATATTTTGACGCTGCGCAAGACGTCCCCTCTCACGGGCTCAGGAGCCTGTGTAGGTTTACAGGGTGCACCATTCCACAGCCGCCACTACAGCACGACGCCCCTCAGCACCATTCCACAGCCGCCGCTACAGCACGACGCCCCTCAGCACCATTCCACAGCCGCCACTACAGCACGACGCCCCTCAGCACCCTTCCAGCGACAAGCACACCTGTAAATCATTGACGTTATTCGGAAAACAGAGGCCATCAAGAGGTATGGGCACATTTTTATAAGGCGTATATGCGAAATTGATCTCGCACTTTTGAAAAACTTAAATGTTTATCGATAATCCCAGTCTACCTTTTTTTGGGCAGAGTATCGATAATGATTATTTGTGATTGCAACCGCTCAAGCACCGCTATCGCCGCCGCATAGGTAGTTATCCATGCATGGGGTGAAGAAAAAGTTGGACTGTACGTCTCGGGGCGGTCTTTATAAATTTCCACGTAAGTACCGTGTTACAAATCGGCACTGCTAATTTCGTCGAGTTCACTGGCCAGCAGCGCAGTGGCGCGGTCGTTATGTCCGCATTAGAACATTATTGTCGAAATTTGCTAGCAGCCGCTAGTCAATTTCTCACCCGTAGAGATAATCTACGCCAAGCTGCCAGAATAAGTCAGAAAACTACCCTCGCTTCGAAGGACTACCTTAAGCCTACCACGCAATCGCGTTAACTTTTAATGGGATATGGAAAGTTACGTTCGCTAGAGAAGGATGTTGTATGTACTTTCACGTTAATATTTCGACATGGAGAGAAACAAAAACAAAAAAAGTCGACTTTGAAACCTACATATCTCCCAAAACGATAATGAGTTCTTATCATCAGACTGCATGGCTGCTGTCAACAGCGGCACAGGTTTTATTGAGTGGAGGTTTTCTTGCGTGAAAACCGAGTGTTAAACTCTCCGAGGTATGCATGATACCAAAAACTCCATGTTATTTCCGTGGAAGTTTCAACTTCTTTAAATTTAGTTTGGGACGTTATCTGAACATTAGATAGCTCGAGATTGAGTGAGGAAATACATCACGGTACCATTTTTTCAGAAACAAGAACAATTATTCGAAAATTACAATCGGAAAACAATACATCCTCTTGTGAGAACAAAAACTGGTATTCATTACAACTGTGTGCTAACAAGGAAGGCTGGTGTAGTTTTTGTCCAGAAGGGAGGGTGAAGGTGCAAGATATCTTTCTTTTTGTTTCTACCGGCGGAAATAGCCCCATGTGACAATGCTTCGTATGTTGGACAGCATCAGTTAATGAATGTATTTTTGGCAGTGCGGGGAAATAAAGAAAGTTCCCCGCTGTACAACTTGAGCACAAATAAACTATATTCACCATTGAAACAAGCACACGTCATCACGCTTATCAGTGTGCAAGAAAAGTTCCAGTTTGGATGTCATAACCACGTCATTCATTACTCTCCAGTTTGGATGTCATAACCACGTCATTCATTACTCTCTCACACGCGTAACTTGGGAATCCGTCTGTGACATTACAGTCACCTGGCCGGTTGTTTCTGTGATATAGGGTATATTGCACGAAAATTCACGGAAATGTACGTAAATTTGGGTTACCCCGGCGATAAAGCATGGCTGAGAAGAGCGTCAGCAGGCAGCCCGCAGGCCCTGGGACTAATGACGACAGCAGGAAGGGCTTATCAGAAACGACGCATGCACGGCGGTAGCAACTCTCCAGCCAATACACAGGAATATATTCGACTGAGTCTCTTGTTCTCCACTCCAGATAAAAATCGTGCTGTGCTTAATGTCATGAAGATTGGCCTTGCTTCCATTTTTCGAGCACTTCCAGTGTCGTCATCGACGGCGCTTAGCGTGGGTGGAGTCATCGACGTCTTCATTTGTAAATAAAACTTTTCTTATCTGAATGAATTTTGTATGTGTCAAAGACGAATGAAGAATTCGCATTTGAATGTCAAAATTTGTACAGCGAAGCGCGTGAAAATTATTTATGTAAGGGCGAACGTACGATTTACCGTACATGTTTGGACACAAAAGGAAAACAACAATTTTTGCACAAACGTCAACCTTTGTAACCGAAGGGACAAACTTTCCTCTAGCCCGCACGTCTTCCTCTTCACCTCTCAAACTCGAACGTCAACGAACCTTTTACATCGGATCAGCAGCCGAAACAAATTATTCATGTACCCCTGGATATCGGGAACTTGACATTCGTCCTTATGAAACGCACGTACATCAAGCTAATGAGGGGAATATATATTCGACAGCGCACGTCAGCCGAACACCTGACCTCGCATCAGTCTCCAGTGAGACTTAAAGCTTGCAGTTTTTGAGGCCGTTTTAAGAAGCTACAGTTACGATCTGCATTGAATCTGCATTGAATCTGCATATTCTGTATATTCGAACTGTTCTCATAGCGTCTCCATCTCACTGCGCTGCAGTTAAAGGCTATTCACGTGCAGTTAGCTGCAGTTATATTACACTTCTGCTGCAGTTAGACGACACTCCTATGCAGTTAGCTGCAGTTATACTACACTCCTGCAGCAGTTAGACGACACTCCTATGCAGTTAGCTGCAGTTACAACACAATAGTGCGTCTCAAGGCTGCTGAGATCTGTGCGGCTCGAGAAATTCGAGAGTAAGATGGAATATTTGTGAATTGTTAAGGGAGGGGGAGTGCTAATTATGGACTGTCCGGGGCACGTGAATTTGTCGTGCGTGGCACACGTGCGTGTAGCTCATGTACACCCTGACAGAAGGCATGTGTACACCCTGAAAGATATCGCATGTACACCTTGACAGAAGGCATATGTACACCCTGACATGGCGCATGTACACCCTGACAGATGGCACATGTACACCCTGATATGAGGCACATGTGCCCAAACGGAAATCATGCCCTGCATACACCCTATGCTCTCAACTTTTGTTCTGCAGCTTTTCTGATCGTGGAATGCTGTAATATTTACAGAGGATACAATTCCATCGACAAAATTCAGAACGGGAAAAGTCAAGAATTAAGTTTAACGGCATCTAAAAATTTCTGCTGTGAAAAAATGGCATTACATAAGCTTCCAGATACAAATGCAGAGAGTAAAATATTGATTTTTACTCTGCAACAATTACAAATGGAAACAAGCCTCGCTCTCTCTGAAATCCAATGGAGAAATGGTCCCAATTCGGGGTCAATAGAAATGTAATCCGTATAAGCACTGTGCTACCGCCAAACTGTGCAGCAAAAACAGTTTTGCGAGGTTGTGTGCACAAGAAACGAATTATTAGTACTGCTAGGAAGTAAAAGCTAGTTTCTAGTTTTGGTAGCGCGCACAGACTAGCTCTGGTAGCACGCACAGACTAGCTCTGGTAGCACGCACAGACCAGCTCTGGTAGCAAACAGCAGTTGTTTATGTATTTCAAGTATTATAGTGTGTGCCGACTGTGGCTTGGGGAAGTGACTTTTCTGGGGAATACAAGGTTGGGATGCATAGACTCGGGGACTCAGCGTGGAGATGATGTGCCTGAAGAACAAATGTAAGAAGGCGTCGGCTTGCACAAGGAACCTGAGGCACTCATGTGTACGTAACTGGGAGCCGTTCAGCTGGATCCAATCTTGCACTTTAATTAATTCCACCTCGTCGTGAACACGCACTCGTTTTAGAACTGTACAGGATGCGCGAGCCATTGAACTGATCTGAGAGAAATTACGTGCCTTCTTGACTCACTTATATGTGTCAGTCATTCATGACAAAACTGACTCACACACACGTGTGCGTCGCAAGTACGTGTATCAGAACACACTTTTCTGAGTCCAGTGACAGAATGACATGTTGACCGTGGCACATCGGATGAAAGTCTACGGTATTCCATACGAAAGTTTAACTTACTCTGACCGCCTGTTAGATCTATGGCGAGATGAACTGGAAGTAAAATAAGAATAATTATGTGCTAACTTCACCTGCTGCTGAAATAGTGAGCTTACGATCCTCGAGTGCAGGCTGACGCGCACACATACACATACATACGTACACATATACACACACATACATACTCGTATTTCGAAATTTCTGTGTGTAATATATCAGGTCAGAAGCACCAATCTCGTCGTCAACAAAATTCTGATTCACCTCCGCTCTATGGGATAAATGGCTAAACTGATCAAATGAGAGTAGTTAGATTATCCTTCAATAATACTTGTAAGACACAAGTACAGCTAACCTGGTGGTTCTCCAAGTCCATTCATGCGGCAGATATTTTGGAGATTCATTCATGTTAAAATTTTCACTGTGCCCTACATGTTGCAGACGTTCTGAAATTCCTTTCTTCTAGCAAATACTCTAAGTCTGTACATGCCACACGTATTTTGGAAGCCCATTCACCTCACAAACATTCTGGAAGTCCATTCATGTCACAGACGTTCTGGAAGTCCATTCATATCACTGACGTTCTGGAAGTCCATTCATATCACTGACGTTCTGGAAGTCCATTCATGTAAGCCACAGACCTTTTTGGAAGTTCATATTTGTCACCAACAATCTGAAAGCCGGTCCATGATGTCGCAGATATTTTGGACCTCCATCCAAGTATCCGGCGCTCAGCAGCCTCGGCTCCGACTCCACAGCTCAGCTGCGCCCTTCGTAAAGCTTGCGTGCGCGTCGTGCAGGGTGACGATTTGTGCACCGTTGTCTCTGGTGGAGAACCGGTCGTTAACGGCAGGATGTCTCGATGTACGAGCTGTAGGGGGTCTTTGACACCTTCACCCTCCCTCAACTCCTCTCTCTTTACCTAGCTTTCCTCTTTTTTTACGGTCTGCTCTGGGTAGAACTTCCATCGTATTTGTGCTGTTTTCTCTATAAGTGCCACGAAAGTTTCAATTCCGTGCTACATTTGATGGGAGGTATCTCATCATCTATGAACTTTCGTGAAATTTAGTTTCATTTTCATTTATTGTCGCCCATACTTCATCCACCTTCTAAGCCTTGCAGCATTCATATGCCACGTTTGTTATAATATTTTGTATACATATATTGTATAATTAAAATTAACTTATATTAATTCGTTGAATTGAAACTTCTAAGTCACACGTAGGTACATAAATTTTACATTTTAATTACTCTAACTCAACCTTAACTGGTTTAAATTTTCCTATCGACATCTAGTGACGAATGCAACAGGTAAAACACAAGTTACAGCCAACTTAGCTATCATTTGTTCATTTAAATGTGCTAGCTCGGAAAAAAGGTTAGCTTGCAGCGAGAAAAAGTTATTTCAGGTCGTGAAAGACGCGAGGTGTCAGTGAAACTGTTGTGCAAATCAGGGAACATTTCAACACGAATTCGTCAGAATTGTCCAGTTAAATTTGCTCAATTTTTCTGTGTTTATTCGGAGGCTTGCAATGCATCATTGGAAATCCGCGCTAGTGAAGACTAGTGTTACCCTTGCGCTCAGATCGGCATTGCTCTGACGATTTAAACCTGGAGTCCTGGACGGCATGACAGCGATAGGTGCCGCGGGAGCAATACATTCCTATTCAGGCTGCAAAAATACATTCCTATTCAGGCTGCAAAAATATATTCCTATTCAGGCTGCAAAAATACATTCCTATTCAGGCTGCAAAAATACATTCCTATTCAGGCTACAAATACATACCTATTCAAGGTGCAAAAATATATGTTGCATCTGGCATCGTATCCGATGCAGTTCCTTAAGATGTGATGGTTCTTAGGTCAACATTAACGGAAAATCGCTTCTGCTAAACATTCCAAAGAATTGGTGCAAATTAATACTTTGGATCCAGTATGTCCTTTCGTGGACGATGCGAGCAGGCATCGATTTTCTCTGAAATAGCAAGATATATACGGGAAAATCTATATTAAAAATCTATACGCTGAAGTCTACGTGAAAAATTCATGCAGGAAATATTTTTTAGAAAAATGTGTAGGTCAAAATTTACTCTGAAATCTTCTACACGGGAAATCTTCTACGAAAAATCGGTTCGCAAAAATTTACACGAAAAATTGACATCGAAATTTTTTACGAATAATCTGTACGTGAAACCTATGCGTGAGACTAAATTAACTCCACGATACAAGCGCAGACGGACCAATTTGAAAAAACTGAGTTAATTTTGATTTCACGCTGCCTGATGGTTGTTGAGAAGAGCAAGTTACGCTCGAGTTATATTATGAGCTTCGTTGTGAAATAATCACACGCTTATGAAATAATTTTAGAAAAGGAAGTGTGGGTGTTTAGAGTCTTATTCCATTAATTCATAATTTTAGAATGACAACATGGGTGCTTGGAGTTCCATTTTCATAATTTATCAGTTTAGAGGGCAAATACAGGCGTTAGAAGTTACATTCTTTTAATTAATAAATTGTGAGAGAAATCATGGGCGTTTTGAGTTTTATTCTCTTATTAAATGACGAGCTGTCTACGCTTATCTAACATAATAATACCCGTTTAGTATTCATTTATATATTTGTATGAATATGTTTGGTGTCCTCTTCTGAAGGAATAACATAGAGCAAAATGAAGTTTCCAATTATTACATAAAAAACAATACTGAAATAACCATTGCTTTTCATATTCAGTCAGTTGGTAGCACGGATACAATTATTCCCGGTCGAACGACGATAATAGCACAAATTTGAAGAATTTATGAATTTGTAAATTGAATACTGTATATTAGTCATGTCATTTTATAATTTTCAATGTGTTTTCATCAAAATTAGTTATTTCAATCAATGTGTTCATTAAAACCCGTTATTTTTAACGGGCGTACATACTAGTATATACTAGTATATTTTATTTCTATTAAAATAATTTGTTCTTGAAATTTGACGGTTTCGTATTACCCTTTTACAGTTGTTGTACACCTACCTACCTACCTAAGTCGACGGATACCTGGCTGCCCCCAGAGACCTCAGTCTCAATTATACCGTGAGTAATGTCAAGAAATAAAGATTTAATACAAATAAAATGAACCATAAGGTACGATTCGACCTGCTATCAGATACTATTTGTAAGCTGCATGTTGGGGTGTACAGTAAATGTTTTGAATTAAATGCTTACAACATTATTATTAATGATGGTAGTAGTGATACGGGAAACCACTACTGAGTGGGTTCCTTTTTCGTGAAACTCCCTGTAGAGGGGGATTAAAAAATAATAATAGAACTAGGTATCTCCCAAAACTTTTCATTTCGCAACTGTCTGTACGTGCAAAAAGGATATCTTACTTTCATTTTTAGAAATGATGTCGTCCAATTGATACCCATCGGAGCCTTTTGAAATAGGGAAGCTATTTCTGCCAGATCCTGTGTCATCTTCACATTTAAAAACTCGCCAAAATTTCCACTAAAACTCCCAGGTGTAAATGTGACAGTCCCGCCGTCCCAATCCTGAAGAATGCCCCGCACTAAGTTTCCGAAGGCCATGCGGACATTCCGGTAGGAATAGCATGCCCGAAGTTGTCGATAAATCTTGATTAAATGTGAATGTTTTGCAATGTTCGTATAGCTTCATAAAGCTTGTCACTCACCGAGAATGCTTTTGAGGCACAAAACACTTTTAATCTCGCGCCCGACAGTTGTCTCACCACCGTAGGCTGGATACTGGCATTGCTTCTTAATTGACCCCGGACGCCTCCCCACGGCCATCAAATGCTCCAAGTTCCACAACGAGGAAGGCCTGCCAGCTTACGCTCTCTGAACAGCGTTATAATAAATGAACTGGCAAATTATTAGAAATAAGAACGATGCCCAAACTCGATTCGCCACAGAGAGATTTCTCAGCGGCAGTGTTGAAGTTCTGAATCTTTCCTGACGTTTGTGGTTTTGTTGGTAACGTTTCGTAAGTTTTTTAAGTTGTTTTGTTCAGTGGAAGATACTAACAATACATTTTCAGCGAATGAAGACCAGTCATAAATGATATACATAGGGTGTAAATGCTATAATTTCAAAGTAAATTTTATTGGCAACAACTTGAGCGTCATTATTGCGCTGGTCGTTTTTTTCAATGACGTTTCTCTACCAAAACTAAAAAACTGACATTTTGAGTCAATATGTCGAACAAAAGCTTTAATAACATGTACGTATGTTACCAAATATTATACGTTTCCAACAAGTTATCCTTAAAACAAATATTTCTCCCTGTTTTCTTGTAATAAAATATTTTACTTAAAAACCCCTTACTAAATTGCCAATTACTTGTAGTCCATTTGATTGGAAAATCCTGCATGTGCTACAACTTTTTAAATTTATGACCATCAAAAACCCGAGTGAGGATGAAGTTGTCAAAAAACGTTAATGAGTCGATACATATGCCGAATTTCGTCAAAAAAGCAGTCGTTAGCGGAGGAAAACAGCTCATATGAGGAAACAGGTTAGCTTTTGTAACGACATATGGAGTGCGAGCGTGGTGCTTCTTCCGACACATCCTCTTCTTTTGCGAATATCTCAATTTTGTCTGTGTTTTTCCGTCGCCGTAGTCCGAAATTTTTCCCATAAAATTGTCTTCTCTAGAATATCAATTTTTCATTCGCATAATGAGGTCACACAAAGTGGTGCCCTCCCAAATGTTGGTCATAAAAATCGGAGCCCCAATGTAAGTAAATCGGAATCATGTGACTGGAAAATATTCTAGCATAATGTGGCAATATTGCCCATTCCCATGCTACAATTTTGCTGTATTCAGGCAATTTGAATTTTTTTTCATATGCATGCTTCATTCGGTATCCAAGTAAATGTACACTCGGCAATGGTCGGTCTATAACGGAGAGGCCAAGAAGACACGAGTAACGCCATATAAATCTTTTTATTCAATGTTGAATATTCGACCAGTCTGCTTGTTGAATTTGAAAAATACTAATTAAGTCGAATGCGTTAACTAGTCTTTGTCGGAAAAGAGATTCATGTTGCTTATCTGTACCCACAAATTTGAACCCTTCGATTGAATTTTGTCATACATATAGAAACGTTGACGTAAAATGTATATTTTTATGGGTTAACGAACTACTACGGCCCACAAGCAGATATGATTATTATTATATTCATGTTCCTTTGTTTCATCATTTTCTCAATTTTATTTTCAGTTTTAACAGAGTAGAAATTCTGGACGGAAAGAACCTTGAAGTTTATTCAACCAGATTTCAAATTTGTTAACTCAGGTCTCAGTTTCATCAGTTCTTCAAGAGTCATTTCGCAATACCTGTAAGCTCGGCAATAATTGTTCAATCTTGAAAAAATAGAATTATAATAAACGTCATAATTTCAGAGCCTCGAAGAACCAGCATGTTTTCTAACCATATATTATGTTTTCTAACAATATATTATGTTTTCTAACAATAGATTATTCCAAGAAAATAATATATGTCAGAAAACATGTGTCTCGTAAGCCCATGTCCTTATGATCGAGGACACTGTAAGCCAAATAAGGCAGTGCGACTTTTCAGCCAGTTTCGTGGTAGTTTCAGTACAAATATAAAGCCAGAGCAATAATCTGCTGGAAAAGAATACTCATCGAGTCGTAAAATCGTCGGGGAACAGTGCAATTAAGCAACGAACGGTGGTGGCTCCCGGAGACTATGCGTGGCTGATGATAAGTCGAATGGCTTCCCAAAGTCTCCATATCCTGAGTTTTTATCACAAATGTTATCGAGCATCGTTTAAGTTGTAGATGTTCACCGCACCCCAACCCCCGCTTCCATGTAAACCAGTCGCAGATAAAATCTTCGTATCTATCGAGCGATAATGCATTTCCCGGAACCGAACACTAATTCATTTTTACCTTATCAGAGAAGTATAGTTTGGGTCTGTGTTTTGCGTTGGTGTAAACTGCGCAGTTCTCTGCAGTATCGCACGCTCTAATCAAACCACCCAATTTCGACGACGTATTGCCTCCAGCTTCTGCTACGCTGGCTTCCGTCATGTCGTCTTAGCACAAACCCCTAATTTCAGACCGACTTGTCTGGTGAGGCATCAGAAACCAGGGGTTTCCTGCCAATTCTATGTACGCTTCTCGGATACAAATAACACATTTTGCTGAGATCAAGTTTTTCTGGACTGACTCTCCCTCGACCGCCCTACTTTTTTGGGTGTACTTGTAAATTTTGTATTATTTTATTTTACTTCCTGTATGCCTCGGCATTATGCGAGCGTAATGATACCGTTCAGAGCGTTGCAATTTTATTTGTTTTTGTGACTCGAGGATGGAAAGCTTGTCGGTGTTGTTTGATGCGCAATGTTATTTCATTTTATTCTTTTGCATGTTGCATCTGATTAACTTTGATATTATAGCTATACGTAATTTCTAATATTAAAATTTGTTCAGGACAAGCACATGCTGCTTTTTTGGGGTAATTATTTTCCTTTGTTGCTATCTCTCGCAACCTTTTTTTCAAAAAACTCAGTGTGTGATGCGTACACAATTTATAGATAGCTTCTAAAGATTTAATTTTTTTTAGTAGATTGCTCATTAACCCTGGCGCATGGGTGCAGGATATTGCAAAATACTTTATTAGTTTTGAACATTTTTCAGCAGCGTATGTACATTTTTGTGTGTTCTCCTGGAATTGGACCTCAGCTATGATACTGATTAATATTGTACATGTATTTCACGATTTTCTTTTTAAAGCCGTCGGTTATTATAACCAGAAGAGCATGGTTAACCTTTTGAGCACCAATGGACATATTTGTCCAGTAATTTTAACACGTCGCATACTATTTGGGTAACCTGTGTACCAGTGAACGCCTGATGCGGAATGGTTTACTTGTGCACCTACACTCACTCTATTCGTGTTTACTGAAAACCCTCATGGTTGAATTATTAGAATTACTAGATACCATTAATCCGAATAAAGAGAGCCAGCAAAATTCTATAAGCACGTTTAACTCTAATACACGAAAGTGTCGCCGAATTTAAATTCAGCATCCTTCTTTTAACTGTTTAGCTATAAGTAAGCTTTCATCTGTAAGCAACACGTTAACACGTTGACTCTGAAGTGGGTCATGTATGGTACACGCGGTCATCTAACCTAACCTTATGTAACCAAAGCACTGTCATGTAGAAATACAAATTTTCGAGTTTTCTTCAAATTTGTGTTCATCGATCGAATAAGCTAGTTCTGATTAGAAAGAAAATTAATAGAGTAACCAAATTTGTGAAACCAAAATCCTTCATTTTTAATTTCACAGTAGAGATATTTGTCGGAATGTAATTTTACCTGTGTGGAGAATCAGAGTCAACGTGTTAAATCGACTTGAAAGGCAATTGAAATCACTTAGAGCAGTAAAATTTCTATGAAATCACTCACTACCCAATCCAATTTTACGCCGCCCTGTCGGTCGTTAGCCAACTAACCGGTAGCAAAATTTGCTATTATGCTTCCAAAATTATAGATAATTATGGATAATTTAGGACACCCTGGCGGGATGGTTAGACCGAGTATATCACGGACCTTACATAAATAACGATGGATTCTTGAAGGCATGCGTTTTCAAATACGCAATTCCATTTGTAGTCCCCTTGAAAGTGCAGGACAAATCTGTACCAGTCAGTCATTCGAGCGTGAAATTCTTCAAACGAGTTCTGGTTTTTTGGGTGCTGCTCAGTTTTTATGAAGGAAAAACCACAATCACAGCCTTCATCGAACTTACTTTTTGACTGATATTTCTAACTATCGAATTGAAACTGATTCCGGTCTAAGTACACGGAAGTAAACGAACTCTATCGTCTCAGTGTGGTTACGAAGATAAACCAAGATTAATCCTGGAATGGTAGCCCTTATTTTAAAGTTAGGTGACGGAGACTCTTCGTCGTATCAGTTTGGCCGCATATTGCGCCATATATGGTACACGAGATCATCTAACCTAACCTAACATAGGTAAAACAGTGACACATATGAATAAAAAAAATTAAATTTTCGTGAAATTTACGTTCATTTCTCTTATATGTTATTTTAGATTAGGATGAAAATTGATAGGTCCGTCAAATTTGTTAAGACAGAAACCTACATTTTGAAATTCACAACCGAGAAAATGTGACGAAAATAGAAGGCAAACAACGGAGTAAATGATACCCGAGGTTACCTTCCCAGGGTAAAGCTTGAGAATTAAGCTGCAATTACTGTTTTCCTAGGGGAGTTTTCTACATCGGAGATCGCACTGCCTCATTAATTTCATGGCTGTAGACACAACGATGACGTAGAACTTGTTCCAACCAACGGCGGTTGTTTTCGAACTTATCTCATCAGTTTTCTCGTGGTATTGTATGGACATCGAGTGCAAAATGCTTATCTTTGCCAAGACTTTTGCCTAAATTTGTCCTTAGATTCAGCTTACCTTACACGAGCCAAAAATGTTTTTGTTCATCAAGGACCAGCCTAGAAATTTGACTCAGATAAAATAGATTAGGCCCAATTAAAAAGGACCTCATCGGGACCCCCACAAAGATATTTCCGTTCAGGAGGATAAAAGCACACGCCGTACCTTAAAAGTAATTTTACTCTTATGCATGTATTTTACTTTACAATGTTACAGTCCAAACGTTCTTGCTTTTAATTCAGCATTGATTGATGGTTTCGTAAATGTCAAATTGATGATTTCGAACATGTCAAATTGATGGCTTCGAACATGTCAAATTGATGGCTTCGAACATGTCAAATTGATGGTTTCGCACATGTCAAATTGATGGTTTCGGACATGTCAAATTGATGGTTTCGGACATGTCAAATTGATGGTTTCTAACATGTCAAATTGACAGTATGTGCTTGACTCAAGCAGTCACACCTAAAGTTCTCCTGGCTTCAAACGTCACTCGGGTTTTTTGTTCTGCTACTTTGAAAATAACGAGACGGTTGCACTTCTCTCAGTTTCAGGAGGTTTCTGAAGCTCTTATCGATGGAGCAGATCTCATTGGTTATTTCAATGAAATGTTTATGACGAGCGCGTTATTGGGAGAAGCTAAAATAATTGATATCCGACAGCTTGTTTTCCTAAAGCAATTATCGGCGATGGTGCGCTTGTAAAACCAGAATGCTTTTCCGGTTCAACCTTCAGTGGTGCTGTCATTCTGTAAATAATACACTTAACATTGACTCGAGAGGTGGCTGTTGTTGCCAAAGCTTGAGAATTAAGCTGCAATTACTGTTTTTCTAGGGAGTTTTCCAGGCGATGAGCGACATCGGAGAGTGCACTGCCTCATTAATTTCCCTTGTAAGGAGTTTAGTGAGCGCCAACTGGGAGCTTTGTGAGGTGGTTAGCTCGTAAGGGACCGACTAAGGGACGAGCTGGACCTACTAAGGGATGTGCTAGATCACGCTTATCTCTTTATCAGCGCGGGCATCACGCATGAAAACCTTTCGTTCCAATACGCTTCATGGACCCAGCCGGTAAACAACAAGATCTAAATTAGCATTGGACGCAACTTGATAATTGAGGAAGTCTGCCAATTTTCTGGATTCGAACCGATAAGGCACGATGGTCAATTGCATGCATTGCTATTGGGCTCGGCAAAAAAGGCCCTAAATTCACTTTGGTCACAGTTGGGTAGCGCCGGGGCGATGCTTGGCTATATATAAAGAGGCTTGTTAAGAGCCGCTCTCGCTTTCTTCCGATCGCAGGTCGGCTGACGCCCCACATCAGGCGACGGCTTCTGCCAGAATTTTGGGCAAGTCTCGCAAGCTTTCTGCCGCAATAATTCCTAATGACCACCGTCGTCTCGCAGCCAGCGTCGCGCATCTGGCGCTCTGTCGGTTTCTCGACGTGCCTTATTGGGACGGAACTGATGACGCATAAACGCTCGCTTGTTGAGGAGGATTTAACGCGCGCTTATTGTGGAGGATTTAACGCTCGCTGTTTGTGGAGGATTTAACGCGCGCTGTTTGTGGAGGATTTAACGCTCGCTGTTTGTGGAGGATTTAACGCTCGCTGTTTGTGGAGGATTTAACGCTCGCTTGTTGGAGGGTTTAACACTCGCTTGTTGGAGGGCTTAACGTTCGCTTATTATTGAAGATTTAACGCTCGCTTATTGTTGAGGATTTAACGCTCGCTTATTGTTGATGATTTAACACTCGCTAATTATGGAGGATTTAACGCTCGCTTGATGTGGCGGATTTAACGCTCGCTTGATGAGGCGGATTCAACGCTCGCTTGATGTGGAGGATTTAACGTTCGCTTGAAG
Organism: Orchestia grillus; assembly: GCA_014899125.1. Taxonomy (NCBI): domain Eukaryota; kingdom Metazoa; phylum Arthropoda; class Malacostraca; order Amphipoda; family Talitridae; genus Orchestia; species Orchestia grillus. Next base: position 46,554 of record VOMN01015352.1, on the reverse strand, counting down.
TGGAGGATTTAACGTCCTGTGCCAATTTCGAGGCTCCGGGAAGAACGAGGCTTGCCAAAACTGACGAGAATATAGCAACGCAGAGTAGAATTTATGCCTGATAAGATTGAATAGCTCAAACCGAGACTGAAGAGGAAACCTTCAATTCTCTGTGAGCTTGTATTTTTAATTGTGTACTCGTGCTATGGTGGCGTTTACCAGATAGAGTTGAAGTGTCTGTGCTCATTATTTGAAACAGACAACTATAAATATGAGCACAGATTTTGTTGTCTGTTCGCTAGTATTTATGCACGCGAGTCCAGAGGGGCGGACAGTCAACTGAGTTCTCGTATGAAATGTTTTAGCTTTAGTTCTGAGTTAATTTCCTTCTAGATTTTGATTATGATCGCAATTCAGGTTTTTAGTTTCGGCCCTATGCACTCAGCTTCACCATAGCTTAGTGAAATGCAGTTATTTTTTCACTTAACTGTCAAAAACTTATAGGACTTCAGCAGGATATAGGGACGTTCGAAGCATTTTTTTTTCAGCCAATAAATACTTTATTCACAGCTTCTCAGTTGAAGATGCGCAGGGTGCTCAAAAACGTTCTCTACACTCTTGAAATGAAAATACGAAGGAGTTGGATGCAATATATTAGTCATAGTAGTTCCATTGTAAGCGTTGGTTATCAAAGTTAGTTTTATTTCATTTAGTACACCTCTGTTAGGGCACCACTATAGGTTCTCACTCCTGGCACCCAGACGACACTCAATGCACCAAGACGATACTCAATGCATCAAGACGATACTCAATGCATCAAGACGACACTCAATGCATCAAGACGACACTCAATGCACCAAGACGACACTCAATGCACCAAGACGACACTCAATGCACCAAGACGATACTCAATGCACCAAGACGATACTCAATGCCCTGCCGCTCTCGTGGCCGGGTGGCGCCACCGATGACACCAATCTCGTCTGCTAACCTTTGCTTTTGTTCAGAAATGTACAGTATCTTTGTACAGTATCCCGTCTCTTTGTTCAGCAATGTCCCGTCTCTTTTTTCAGAGATATCCAGCTTTTTGTTCAGCATTGTCCATTATTTTTGTTCAGCAATGTCCAGTATTTTTGTTCAGTTATGTTCAGAATTTTTGTTCAGTAATGTCCAGGATTTTTGTTCAGTAATGTCCCGCATATTTGTTCAGTAATATCCCGTATTTTTTTTGTTCAATACCTTTAACAGAGCGTCGTAGCAAGAATTCCATAAATGTAACATCCGATGTACGGGATCTCAGTAGACCGTATTACTCATGCTGCCACCGTGTGAGCAGCAGAACGCGGCCTCAGTAGACCGTATTACTCATGCTGCCACCGTGTGAGCAGCAGAACGGGGCCTCAGTAGACCGTATTACTCATGCAGCCACCGTGTGAGGAGAAGCCATTTCTCAGGAGCTCACACGGAGGGATGTCACAGCAACCAACAGCACATCTGCAACGCTAAAAATGTAGCGGGATTAGAAGCCTCAATAAAATAACCGTATGCGTGCAACGAAATAAGTTACGTTAAAATTTCGTGTTTTCGTAATTTAATTTGAGCCTGCAAAGAGACCTCGTGGGCATCCCGCATCCTCAGGCCTCCTCATGGAAGTCACTAACACAAAGCGTATCGTACGCTCGAGCCTCCCTGTACGCTCACTTAGTTCATTTTTTGCCACCCCAACCGTCAATTATAAAAGAGCACATAGAAAAACTCGAGCGACGAAAATCGTGCAATATAAATTGCAGATGCTCCGGAGGAAGATTTCAACTGTGAGTGTGAAATTCCGTCTTGTTCCCCTGACCAAATTCCGTCCTGTTCCCCTGACCAAACAAGCTATCTCTGTTCCCCTGACCAAACGAGTTGTGTCCGCTTTGACCAAGCACGGAACACTACGGGCCCGGGCCTGTATGCCGACTGTGTGGACAGTCTCCACGAGTGCGGGGTCGATTTGCTCCCTCGGTGAGGCAGGTCACACCGTCACGACTGCCAGCAGACCACGAGGCGAGAGAACGTGGAAACCTCTCCTCTTGTGATGATAAATCCCAAGGAGGGTACAGTCTGCACCCTCCAAGAATTTGCCTCCCACCACCCTTACTACTGCCTGCTGCAGGAGGTCCTCCTCCCACTGTCCTTATTACCTGCTGCAGGAGGTGTGGCTCCCACCCGCTCGACTACCTGCTGCAGGAGGTCTGCCTCCCACTATCCCTAGTACCTGCTGCAGGATCTCAAAATTTTAAGTTAACGAGGCAGAAAATAAAGGTACAGGCAGGTCTCCACAGCCGGTCCCGATCGTCTACGTGCTGAGCATGGAGTCTACATCCATAACGGATGCTGAGATGCGATAAGAAAAACATGTATGTTCGCACCACACTCTGTGTAAGAATATTTAGTTTCCTTTATTTTCTCTCCTTCGAACGGTCATCTCATATCCACAGGAAACGAGTACTGTGCTCGACACCCAGTGATTCGCGGGCTTCACGATTCGGTCTGTTCATTTTATTATTTCTAGGACCAAGAGAGGCAGTCTTGCACAAGGACACTCTATCAGCGTCCTGTAGAGACACGTACGTCAGTCCGTGAACGGGCCGAGGCTGCTGGTACGTCGGTCCGTGAACGGGCCCTGGCTGCTGGTACGTCGGTCCGTGCCCAGGCTGCTGGTACGTCGGTCCGTGCCCAGGCTGCTGGTATTAACTGCTTTGCTTGGTATTCCCGGTCGCAACGAACGTCGGTTCTGGGTACGTCTTCGTGATCAGTCGATGTACGTGACATCGGCTGCTTTTACAGATTCCATATCTTCGTGAGCGTCAATGTACGTGACACTGACTGCGTTTACAGTAGGAATGCAATAGCTATACATGGGTGAGCGGTTCGTGCTGCACCCCCTTTGAACAGCCACCGCCACTTCACACGCTGCCGTAGTAATAATACTAACCAGCTGGCAGGACATGTGATTAATTCGACGTTAGAATCACCTGTGATTAATTCGAGGTTTAAATCTTTTAGAGTGGAAGTTCATGATCAAGCTGTAGCACAGATACCGAAATTATCTTCGTATTTGTTGGGAAAGGGTGTGACACACATAGATGCATAGATAGCTACGAGCGTATTAATATGTAGAGACCTGCTGAATGGTCGCTCTTTTACGTCGAGCTACGTGTGGTATGTCAGATAAAACTTCGTACAAATGAACTTACGTGGGAAGGGATGGTTATGCTGCACCACTTGTGGGACTAAGGATGGCTAAACTTCACTAGTGTGTTCAGGGATAGTTTAGTTACACTTCAGCACTAGCATGAAAAGGAATAATGCTTCACTGATCGTGTAACCAGGAACAGCATGGCACTCAAGAGATACATAGCAGCTATACGTCAGAGCAGAAATACTGAAGTAGTTTGTCATTCACCAGAAATGAGTGTAGCCTTCTTGAAGTATCGATCTCCTATTCAAGCTGATCAGGATAAAGTCCTGATTTGACTATACAAACTTTTATTCTCCGGAGTGAAAACGGCGTCGAAGTAGGAGTTAGTAACCCGCCTGAGTAGCATGCGGATCTCTGGGGAGAGTTACAAAAATTCCGTCCACATACCTTGAATACCTTGATGCTTGGACCTTCACGCCCGGGCCACACTGGGGTGCCGCCGCTTTGTGTGCATGGTGTGCCTTCGCATATCCGCGAGCTGTTGAATGAGACCGTTTTCTATGAACATTTAGGCCATAATCTTTAATGTTCCTATATTTAACACGGAGACTTGCATAATCATTATAAATACTTCCTTAGGTAACAATACAATTTCTTTAACAAACAAACTTCTGTAATTTACAGCCAAACTTCTATAACTAACAAACCTCCACAAGAAAAATACAGAAATAGGTGCAAGGACTACACACTGAGCATATAATTTACCTGCCTAGTACGGCCATCAACGTACTCGCATAGTAGCGGACTTGAGCACACTCCTTCAAGTATCTGCTGATGAGCTAAGAAGACACAAACCGCTGGTTTAAAGCTACAGTTCCTCCCCTCAGGTGTTCCGCACACGTAGATACGCGTTGTCGAGCTTGCGGAGCTTTAATTCGATATCGACCGCAACATGGCCAATTTAGACACAATCATCGCGTGCTTCTCTAGCTATGTCAAGAGCCGCCTGCCTCTTACCTCTGCGTGTCGAAGTCATTATTTTTTCACGAGAAGGAAACGTGAAACCTGCATCGCGGCTGCTGCCCACGCCGAACACGTGTAGACCTCTCTATCTATCTAGTATAATACTAAAACTCGGGTCGTCTTGCTTGTTTGTTTGTTTGCGTTCTTGCTTGAAACCGTCACACGTTTGTCTGTCAGCTCTGAGATGTTCGAGATTTATACTCTTCGTTTAATCCTGTATTGTGGATACCGACTTAACTGCATAGGATATATTTGTGGATACGGTTTTATTTTGACAAATTCTATTTGACCCAACGGGTCACGTGTTGTCTAGTACGGACTAAATTTCTCATAAGAATTTACTGCACTGAGGTTGTTCCAGCTAGGCGTGGAAAGCATCTTCGTGAGGTGCGCGAAGGTTCTCATTCAGTCGCAAGAGACCGCTCTTAACCCAATACAAACCAAATTATCTTCACGGTGAGGCTGCATTTAGCGTTGTTTGAGAATATAGCTGCAGCTTTAGGCTTGCGTGCGGCGAAGCTGTTTTCAGCTCTCAGCCGTAAACTGGCAATGTACTTCTGAAAATAGATTCTGGAATCCATACAAGCAGCAAAGGATGAACTTGGGTCTGCTTGACTATTGGGTGCTAATTGGACAGACCATTGGTAGGTATTACTGTTGGACGACCTCAACTAGAGTTACTCGATGTTGACCGTTCCTTGCAGTTCTCGATTTGGTCTGCTCGAGTTTTGTGATTCGTACTATTGCTAGATTTGTGCAATGTCATGTGTGATATTGATCTATGGTAGATTTGTCCTGCAAGACATGTGTTATTCATATTTAATAGATTTGTACTATATGACATCAGTTATTCATATTTAGATGATTTTTCCGACATAATTTGTGCTATTCTTATTTGGTAGCACAGTATATTGTTCGAGATAAGTAGTTAAAAAAATTCATGTTAAAAGTTCACCGTAAAGGAGCAAAGCAAGGTATTCTAAACAGTTCCGAGCAATACAAGCTAGTATTAAACGTACTAAATGTTAACAGTAAAGTAACAAAGCTAGGCCTTATTAACAGTTCACAGGAACACTAGCCCATATTAAAAGTTAACAGTAAAGTAGCACAGCAAGCCGTTATTAACAGTTGACAGGAACACTAGCCCGTATTTTAAATTTTACAGTAAAGTAACAAAGCAAGGCCTTATTAACAGTTCACAGGAACACTAGCCCACATTAAAAGTTAACAGTAAAGTAGCACAGCAAGCCGTTATTAACAGTTTACAGGAACACTAGCCCGTATTAAAAGTTTCTATATACATCGCATGCTGGTCCTTCTAATGCGACGCACAATCAATGAAACCTGCTCACCTCGCCGGACTGTATTGGCGACGATGAGTGAAGTAATTCAAGGGCAATAAGTCATCAGTTACGGTGTTTTTGTTATGATTGCAGAGGAGCGGTTTGTCTGCCTGCCCTAGGCTCTCAGTGCCGCCAATTACGGGTCATTTTCGCGACCATTAATCGTCTCAATTAATACGCATCGATCAGGCGTGCACTGGCCGCCCGGCCTGACTGCTCCCTGATTTGCTCAATCGGCTGTCAAGTTGATCGTCTTTCACGAGCACGCTCCACTGCGCGTACGTACGACCAGCCTGCGGTCGCGTAGTGTGATCTCATAGAATGATCGATCGTATGAGCTGCCCCAAGTGAACATGCGCTTGTAAATATGGACTTAGATCAGAGGTATGTGAATGTGATCTCATAGAATGATCGATCGTGTGAGCTGCCCCAAGTGAACATGCGCTTGTAAATATGGGCTTAGATGAGAGGTATGTGAATGTAATCCCATAGAATGATCGATCGTGAGCGCTCGTCGAAGTGAATATATACATGTAAATGTTTGTTTAGGGGAGCTGACTTAAAGTGTATCCTCATAAAAGAATACTCACCCCCATTCAAAAATACAAGTAGGTCCACACAAATGTGCTCACTGTTTGTAATTCCACAATTTTGAAGTAAAAAGATTTACACTTAATCTTCTGCGGAAGTGTAGAGTGACTGGTAAATTGGCCGTGAGTAATCTGACACTTGCTGGCGTAATGAGAGCATGCGTGGGTCTTTGGTTTCGAAATTTATGAATTGAAAAACAGCGAGTATATTTTTTTAGACCCCTCTGTATGCATGCGCACGAAGGAGGGTTGTTTTTTCTTACTTTTTTCTTAGTTTTGGATGTTTTTTTCACTATGGCACTCCAGCATGCAGCTAAGACTGGAATTTGTCATGAACATACTAGCACGAGGGTATAAAAGTGATTTAAAAATTAGCGCATTTGTGTGTGTACACCCATAACACACTGACAACAAGCACAATACGCACACAATATGCACACGCAACCCACTCATAACACACAACACAAACACTGCACGTACAACACACACACAACCCACACAGCAGTCGAGAGGGCGCCGCGCAGCAGCAGCCCTACAGCAGTCGAGGGAGTGATGGAGTGCTGGGTGGTGAAGTGCTGGGTGGTGAAGTGCTGGATGGTGAAGTGCTGGGTGGTGAAGTGCTCAAATGCCTGATGCGTTACTGGATGAAAAGCTGAATGAGGGCTGGATGAATTTAAAATTTAGGATAAAATGTGACCAACCAATATCTCATAAATTTTGATGATGAAACGAATGTGTGTAACGTACTGGGATGTACTGTTGTGTTAAGAAGGCTCTTCACAGGAGTTTTTCCCAGCATTCTCTGACTTATCTTTTAAACTGCTAGAATGCACGGCAGATGTGAGCGCAAATTTATTCAAGAAGACATTTCGATACAATGATCATGCAACATGTCCATTCATCCACTTCATGCTTCATTCTTTCGCCGCCCCATCAATGAACTTATCAAATCATTGATACAATACTCTAATGGACAAAATAATGGATTATCTTGGACGCTTCAATGAAAAACCCCTCAGGAGGCATAGGAGGGGCAGTAGGGTTAGGTCAGTTAGGTTTGTACTACTACTGCTACTACTACTACTATTTCTTTAAAAAAAGTTAGACTTTATGGACCGGTGCTTTTCTGTTGCACCTTGATAATTTATCGATTTCGTCCATGCAGTCGATATTCGCAGCAGAGAATTGGAAGAGCATCGCACAACTTAAGCAAAATAATATATGAATACATTACTAAAATTGATGCATACATGTATGAAGAAATTCTTGCTACCTTCATTACACGCTGTACACGTGCGTATGTAACTACCATCTGTACACCTGTGTATTTAAAACACCATCGGTACACGTGCGAATGCTACTGCCGTCAGGATACGTGCGAATGTAACTGTAGTCTATACACGTGTAAATGAAACTGCCATCGGTACACTTGCGACTGTAAGTGTCATTTGTTTACGAATTTCAACACGTGCAACCATAGTTACTCTTCGTACTCGTGCACATGTACATACAGTTGTCATTCGAAAACTTACTAATAAGTCAGTATCTAACATAAATATTGTGCATACCATTTCACTCGACTGCTCTTCAAATACCCACACGCTTGCGACTCGTACATACGAAACATATCCTGCACGTTGATCCATTGGGAACTTAGCGTCATTCACTTGTCCAGACCGCAAGTAGAGTATCCATGTGCCCCCCCTCCTTTCTCCATCTTCTATGCCGACTAGAACAGCCTCCAATTAGCTTGCACAGTACGACGTTAGTACGGCGAATCTTGCACTGCAAACTACCGTCAGGTATCAGATATTTTCTGTCAACGCTCTCGAGGAAAGACATAAATTCGTCCCCGAATCTATCAGATAACATGCAAATGAGTGGTAGAGTCCGATCGCTTCCGGAGACGAGCCGAACGCTGGTCTCGGCATCTGATCTAGACTGACCGATGTGCGTCTGCATCCTCTTCCAAATTACGATGTTAAAACGCAAAGCTATAGATTCTATGGGACAATTATTTGTTGGGCAACTGAGAACTCGCACAATTTTATGTTTTGGAGGAGACAAGTCTCGTAAGGAGCGAGCGTTGTTTAGCTCTGAGGCCCAGGGCATGAGGGAGTCTGATAGTTGAGGGTGCCTACTTTCGAGAAGAAAATGTTTTTGTAGAATTGTCTATAAATGGATTTTTAAGTATTGGGAAGGTCTCTTTGGGATTCATATGAGAGGTGTGAGTCACATGAATCGTTGTAATGAATAGCTTTCGTGAAAATGAATTGCGTTCGTGCACGTTGCATGCGTAAAACATTTCGAGCCAAAAGCTGCAATATCCGCAAATATTTTTTGTTCTCATGATTACTGATTCCCGTACACCCAAGGAAAGAATAACAATTTAAACGTTTGAAAAATTGAAAATTTTAAGCATGTGTTTGTGCTGGAATGCTGCAGTGGAATTTTTAACTGTTTTTACATTGTAGTTGAAAAAGAGAAGCTACTACATTATTAATCACCTGAAGACCTTGTTCTGTTGTAAAATGCCTATCCTTAATTCTTAAGTAATTCAACGAAACCCAGTCTAACTTTGTCGCCCCCTTTCGATAAATTTATTCAATTTTTAATCAAAATACTCGGCAAACAGAAGTTATAGAAAACTGTAGAAACTCCTGCGAGAAAATTGGCCTGGGAATTTAAAGAATAGGATCATACTCGTACAGTAAGTGAACTACAGAAACAATTCTTCCATTATAATTCTCACGTGACCGGACTCGTATGTAAATTTGGTGCGAGATCGAACGCAACGCACTGCTGCGGCCGAGCTCGGAAACTTGTCGCAGGCAACAAACTTCTGAAACTTTAGGTGGTTTTGTATCCCCTTTCATTGCAACGGTGTTCAAGGAAAATTCTCATTTATAGACCTAGGTCTATTCTGTTGTACGAGTGCTTCAAATAGTTTGGGAAACCTTGATGCACTCATACGTGTATGCACAGGTATTTTAAACGGTGTGAAGGCAGGGATCGTCACCTACGAGTGCGCGCACTTACTCGTGTATGAAAATATCAGACCACCTGTGATGTAATAAAATTGCATGGTTAAATTGCCTGGTGAACGGTTAAAATGAATTACCGAACAATGTAAATTGGAAACTTACAGTGAAGGCCAAAATAATACAATGCGTTGGTGCGAACTGAAGTCGTTACATTCTTAGCGGACGTACATTGTTCAAAGTTCTAATACAGATGCATATTGGTGTCTATAGTAAATGAAACCTCAAAAGCTCCAAAATTTCAGGAGAAGGAAATCAATATGAGTAAATTTAATATCTAACGGAACGAGAGCAAAAGTTTAAGGAAGACGGGGCTTCAAAAGAAGAGGAGGATTATTGTTCTGAAGTGGCTCCGCAAATGTCGAGATAGGAATCCCGTTAAAAACTTCAAGGGAGAACTGAAACTGGAAACTCAAAGCAGAACATCGCTGAACTGAAGGAAATCTGTAAGGAAGAGGGGAACGAAGTGCGGCTGGAGAGCTGCAAACGAATAATTCGAATGAATAATTCGTTCGCCCTGAGGAAGTAATGCAAAATAAGTTTAGTTATTATGAACGCCTTCAAGGGACCAGTTTAGGTACCAATAAAGGCTATACAAAACAAATATTAAGTGAAAATTCTTAACGCTGTGATTCTTTTGCTCGCTTAAGTTATAGATTTATCATTATGATTATTTCTATCGCATTTTCCAGAGTTTTCGATATTTCTTGCACTATGACACTCCATTACACATCTACGGCAGGAATTTGAAAAATCTACTTTAACTGGAAAAATAAATATTTCACTTTGTACCAAAGTATTGGAGTATTCTACCCTTCACTACATGCATTTTTTTCTTTATAAAGTGTTGTAGAGTTTCGGACTTCCAAAACAGCTTGGATACTCCTATGCTACACACCCCTGTCCTGTCCATGAATATATCACGTCAAACGAGGAAACAAACGAACAAACAAACAGACATTTCACACTTTGAGCAGTAAGCAAATACTATTCAACTATGTACCATGCATGTACTTACATAGTTGAAACAAGCAAACATGAACGTGCACACGTATTTGTATTTGTACGTTTTAGGTGAACTTCTATTGACTGGTTAGCTTCGTATGTTGGTAAAGAGCCCCAGGTGCCAGCTCTGTTGGATACAGTGATCAACAATGCTGTCTGATCGTTTCAATAGCTCATACTTGCATCTAAATTCACGTGACTTGGTCTCGAAGAAATACGGAGTTGAGCGACTTGAGTTAATTAACGGTTTGGTTAATTAGAGAAGTGCATTAACGGAAATCATCCGATGCTGCCCGAACCCCTGAGCCTGCCCCCACGACCTGTCGGCGTCTTGATTTGGTGCCAAATTATGAGCTTAAGATTGACTGATTCGGTGCTAAATTATTAGTTGAAAATTGACTGATTTGGGGCTAAATTATTCGTTGAAAATTGATTGGCCTGGAAGAACAGCTCTGACTAGCTTAGCTCGAGCTCGAAGCGTACTTGGGGGGACTTTGTATCTCTAAACAAGGGTATTAAAAGCGTGCTCATTCATGTCATATTTCCAGATTGATGTCGACCGGGGTTTTTGATAGGGTTATTCCCGGTGTTGAACAGTGTGAGTTATAAGAAGAGTGATCATGGAAAGAAATAAAACGAATTCACATAAGATAAAAGGAAACCTTTTAGCAATGTTACTCTCTTCTACTGGAAGTAGCGGCTTATGTTAAATAGATCTTGCATGTGAATCTTACAGTATTTTGGGGGTATATTTCTCATAGCCCGACTGCAGAGTAAGAGCTAATAACTGTAAGGTGTTCTAAGAAAAGTGCCGCATTATAATGAAATGGCTTCACGATGAAAAGGCGTCGCTAAGTTGTGAACTGTTCTATGGAACACTGAATATAAGTAGTATAAATTTTATAGAAACTAAGGTCAATCGATGGTGTACAACGAGATAACAAAACGCTATGGCAGCATATCGTCAAATTTCAACTGACGATGGGTTTTCTCAGTTCGAATCCGGCAGCCTTTACGGAGCAGTGTACGCAACAATGAAACTACTCTTACTGTTTACTTGTACATTTGGTGACTGAGTTTACGAAGGGGAAATGTCTCGTCATTTCGTAAGCGGCAGTTGGTCGTACAGGAATCATGTAGCGTTTGCATTAGCTCGATATATATATATATATATCCATGTATCTCAAATATAACTCTAAATTCGACAAGTAAAGCTACTGAAAAATGTAGCCTTAATTAATTTAAATTCCCTCACTTGCAAAAACCAAACGTGAATTCGAGAAAGGCGTAGTTTAGTGTAGTTAAACGTTCTTTATTACACATCTGCAGCAATGCTCGATCTTGGCTGAACAGATTAACAATTAGCCTCTAAGTGCATGGGGTGCCAGTTCCGGCTCATACTGAAGTTTAACATGAACATTTATTTTGTGAGGACTTCTTGATGAAAATTTTATTCTAGCTCGTATTAGAACGAATGTGCGAGGGCAATTCGCTATAACTTTAGCCGTCACGCACAGCTCCGTTATTGCGTCCTTTCGGGGAGCAATATTCAATGCAGTGATAGCTTCATGATGAGAAGACCATTGCCATTCCCGAACGACACTTGAAGTAACACAGATTGGGATCTAATTCTTGTTGTATCGTTCAAAACGAGGGTGAATAAAAGCATGCAAGTGCGTAAAACATGAGCGGTCATTCACGCGATATTTCGGTTATTTAGAAATTAAATTGGACTTTCTTGGTATAGGAAAACCCTTCTCACTACGACGGAACTATGCTGGGCGGCTGTGCTCTCCGAATGGCGCTCTGGGAAATCTCTCCTTCCCGCTGGACCAGGCTTTTTGGATTTTAAAACTCTAATAATAATAATGACAAAGTTGATAACATAATTATAATGTTTCAGAGCGCGGAGTTTTTCAGGGTGACAAAGTATACCGCACTGTTGAAGTTCACCTAAAAAATTGTTAGAATTTGAATCATGTTTTTGGAAATTTAAAATGAGCATTTGTTTTCCTTGTTTGTTTTCCTTGTAGGTCAGTGATATAGTTATTCCAGTGATATAGTTATTCCAATTTCAAGTATCTACTACAACTGCGTTTGCTATAAATTGTTTTCTTGAATGTGAAATTGAAAGGAGCCGTCCCTTAGTTATCCTCTAATTGAAAGGAGCCGTCCCTTAGTTATCCTCTAATTGAAAGGAGCCGTCCCTTAGTTATCCTCTAATTCGAGGGCAGTGCAAGTCTCCTCCACCCTCGGGGGGCATAGGATAGGCGAGTTAGGTGTGTTAATTGGTCAGATGAGTTAGGTTTGGTAATTGGTTAATTGAGTTAGGTTTGTCAATTGGTTAGGTGAGTTAGGTTTGGTAATTGGTTAATTGAGTTAGGTTTGTCAATTGGTTAGGTGAGTTTGGTTTGGTAATTGGTTAATTGAGTTAGGTTTCTTAGGTGTGTTCATTGGTTAATTGAGTTAGGTTTCTTAGGTTTGTTAATTGGTTAATTGAGTTAGGTTTGGTAGGTTTGTTCATTGGTCGATTGAGTTAGGTTGTTAATTGTTTATGTGAGTTAGGTTTGTTAATTGTTAAACACGTTGACTCCGATTCTCCACAGAGGTCAAATTACATGCCAACAAATATCTCTACTGTGAATTTAAAAATGCAGGATTTTGGTTTCACAAATTTGGTTACTCTATTAATTTTCTTTCTAATCAGAACTAGCTTATTCGATTGATGAACACAAATTTGAAGATAACTCGAAAATTTGTATTTATGCATGATAGTGTTTTGGTTACATTAGGTTAGGTTAGATGATCGCGTGCACCATATACGACCCACTTTGGAGTCAACGTGTTAAGTGAGTTAGGTTTGCCTATCTTTTGCTATGGGAACTGGCGTCCCCGGGGAGTACAGTTAGGTTCCCTTAGTTGCAGATAAGCCTTCGGGACTTCAATCTTTCGTGCTCACCATACGTCTTGGAATTTCTATGCCTATTTCTCCATCCCTTTGTCTGTTCTTTTTCTTCAGCCCTAAATTGTTGTTTCTATGGGTAGGGAATCCTGCGTGGGAGCACACATTGAGCATAAATTACCCGTTTTTTCCAGTCCATACCAACTGGTCTCTTCTCTTTCGGTACGATGTAATCCGAGCTACTAAGCCTTATAATCAAGACTACCACCCACCACTACTACTACCACCACTACCACACACCACTACTACCACCACCACCACCACCACCAATACCACTTTTCACACCTCCTCTCTGCCTCCTAACTCAGGGGAAATTTCCTCCCAGTCTTGCGAACGCCGCACAGTCCCTGCACTGAACATAGTCTTCCTGTCTCTCGTATTCTGGTAATCTTTTCCCGGACCGGTTTTCTACTGAAAATGCACAATTTTGAAATGATTTTTTCCTGTTTGAGATGTATGAGTACCCTCGGAAATGGTCGGTTGGTACAGAGAGACGTCAAGGAATAACGAGTAACCTAGTGTCAAAGTTTTTGTGGATGTTTGAAATCGAACATCTGACTAATTTCCTCGTAGAAATTTGAAAACTTCGGACTGGGTAAATACGAATTAACTCGTCTTTGCGATGTATTGACGGAATACTATGAAGAATACGATGGAAAATACAATAAAGGATACGATGAAGAATACGATAAAGCCAACGACGAAGAATACAATGAAGAATATGATAAAGAAGCCGACAAGAAAGACGCTAAAAAAGCCTAAAACAACCCAAAGAACCGACTTGACGTCTTTCTTCCGTGCCCACAACACTTTCAGTAAGATGATCATACTCGTAGAGTGTCGCCAGCTTCATTAAAGATGTAAACGTCAGTCCTAGTTTTTGTTATTGCGAAGAAAGTTCGAGCGCAGCCTAACGCAGCGTTGTACGTTTTTTGCTGGCTCTCGATCTGACACCTCTGCTGATAACGTGCGGCTGATCTCCAGCCTGGATGGCTAGGAGTTCAAGACAGCGCGGAGTGCATAGCGACATCGTGTAGTGAACGCTTCTTAATTGGGCGGTTGTCCGATTTCGAAATCCATGTGCGACTTGTATGCTTCCATTTTTGTGTAAACACTTATTAATTATTAATTGTGCGATTTCAACATCAAGTGCGGCTTGCATATTTCCCTTTTTGTGTAAGCACTTATTAATTATTAATTGGGCGATTTCAACATCATTTGCGGCTTGCATGTTTCTATTTTCGAGTATTCAACATTTATTAATTGTGCAACTTGTTCCGTTTTGTCTATTCGTTCCGAATGAGCTGAAAATTTTTCGAATTCACTTCCGTTCAGCTTAATGTAAGGCAATATTTGGACTGTTATTTCGAATCCAAGCTCAATTTTTTGGCCCTTCCGAGAGGCGCTCCCACGGCTTCTGGACGTAGTGTCGACTTGAAGCAACTTTGTTTTTGGTGCTGCTTCTGCCCGTCGAAAGCTCATTTGTATGAGGGATACCATATCGGTAAGGTCAATGCTACCGCTTTGAATTCGTACAATCTCGCAAAAGAAAACAATGTTCCAGCACTGGGGAAACGTAAATTTTTTCTCCAATGAAATTCACGTCATCTGCGTTCGATAATAACTATGATTTTTTCAACACATCGCACAGAAACAGCGTCAGTTGCAACTGATTTGTTTCCCGCGATTTCCTGAAAAAATACCAGTAGGTGACCTGCGGCATCTGACGAGGATTCAGCGTCTATTGATGATTCACGGAACGCGACGAGGAATTTTAGCGAAGCTTGCGTTTATGAGCGAAGTTTAAGCGCTTTATACCTCAAATAACAAAAGTTTAAGCAACGTTTAAGCGCTTTATACCTCAAATAACAAAATTTTAAGCGGGGCTTAAGCGAAGTTGAGCAAAGTTTAGTCGCTTTATACCATAAATAACAAAATTTTAAGCTTAGTTTAAGCGAAGTTGAGCGAAGTTTAAGCACTTTATACCTCAAATAACAAAAGTTTAAGCGAGTTTTAAGCGAAGTTGAGCGAAGTTTAAGCACTTTATACCTCAAATAGCAAAATACGCACTATTTGGTTCAGCTTTCATGGAAGAACAAGGCAATGAATGTCCTTTATGCTGTTATGGCAGACGAAACAGGAATAACTTGCACGATGACTGGCAGGACACTTGTGTAAATAAGCATACAGAGTACAGAGTGAGGTGCTTAAAGCTGTCATGTGAGGGCCCATAAAACGTTGCAGTGCGTACTACTGTAATGGAGCGTACAAAAGCATTACGTGTGGCATATATGTTCACCAAATTAACCATAGTGATCCTTGTACCATCGCGTTCCACATGAGCCACAGTAATTCACCTGAACCATAGTGATCCACTTGTACCACCTGAGTTATGGTGAACCACCTACGTAACGACGTACCACATTAATAACCTGAACTAAGGAGAGCCACCTGCGTTACGATGTACCCCATGAACCACCTGGACTAAGGTGAGCCACCTGCGTTACGATGTACCCCATGAACCCCCTGAACTAAGGTGAGCCACCTGCGTTACGATGTACCCCATGTACCATTTCTCAATAGGGGTGCCCATATTCAGGCTGTCACGACAGTGACCCACTAATGCAAGCCATAACCTCTGCTGGCGCGACGTCTTTCAGAGCCTAGCAACACCGATGTGCTCGTCCTCGAATACGGTCTCTTATTTCCAGCCCTGCCTCTCATTTAATGCCGATTTCATCTGGGCTTACCCGAGACCGCGGCTGACCTCAGTTAGGGAAAAACTGTACAAACGAACTCATATGTGTACCTGCGGGGATTTAAGAGAAAGTGCGTTTTGGTTTTTGACTGCTCGTGTACATTCTACCAGCCGAGTTGACCTGCGTCTTGAAATACGTGAGCTATTTTTTTCCACGACGTCCGCTCACAACTCTCTTTCTCGCAGGTTTTTATTTAGAGATCATTGCTGTTCTGATCTCTCAAATGCGTCAATGCGTGGAGCGAGTACATTGCAATTAACACCTTTCAAATTAATCAACACCTAGAGCTAATAAAAGCTCTGAAATGTATCAACACCTGGAACTAGTAAAAGCTCTTAAATGTATCAACACCTGGAGCTAATAAAAGCTCTTAAAATGTATCAACACCTGGAGCTAAAAATACAATACTTATAGCCAATTAGACAATGCCTGGAGCTAATTAGACAACGCCTGGGGCTAATAAGACAATACCTGGAGCTAATAGGACAATGCCTGGAGCTAATAGGACAATGCCTGGAGCTAATAAGACAACGCCTGGAGCTAATAAGACAATGCCTGGAGCTAATTAGATAATGCCTGGAGAAAAGACAAAAGACATTGCTGTTCGGCCCTCTCAAATACATCAATACTTAGAGCTAATAAAACATTGCCCGCAGCGAATACATTGCTGTTCAGGCCTCTACAATGCATCGATGCCTGGTGATAATGAGCTTTGAACGACAACAACATCCCAAGAGAACAAACTCAAGAGAACAAACTCAAGAGAACAAACTTAAGAGAACAAACTCAAGAGAACAAACTCAAGAGAACAAACTCAAGAGAACAAACTCAACACGAAACTCACCCTCACCTGCGTGCATACTACCCTCGATGCTCTGTGCCGTCACCCGCCCTGGTGAATGAATCATTATTGAACGAAACGTCGACGCAAATCACTTGGCTCGATGGGAGCCATTTCATAGTGTTCTGGGGTGATAAAAATACTGAAGAACTTACCGAAATAGTGCATAAATATACGCTATAATGAAGCTGCTGCTGCTACTGAGAACACATGGCCTTGACATGGAGACTGACGCATAGCTGTACTTCAACAAAAAAATCTGAATCGCATTTTTTGTTGTTGTTTTTCTGGAGTCAATAGCGACGTTGCTGTTGTCGATCTCCTAATGAAGTTCTTTATTGCCACACGTAGGTGAACTACATAGATCGGTGCCTTACTTGGTCTTTGCTAGAACAGAGCATGTGTTTATTTTAATATGGCATTTTCTTACATATCTAAACGACCATGTACCCCGTCTACTGGCGAGTGCCTGTTTTACAAAGACTTGTGAGCCGATTATAAGACTGAGGATCTCACATGATGCTATTATATTAGGATTCTTACGAATTTGGAAGCTTGAATACATTTCGTCGGACATGCATACCTCCAAACGCTATAAAACGTCTCCATGAAACTCCACGTTCGTCAAACGAATACCTACAAAAAACGGAGAACGAACAACACCCGTTTTCATCATCCTTTGACGTCTAATATCGTCCAAATATTGGGGTTTCATTGGTCGATGGTTTGGAGATGTCAAAACTAAATTTACTCGCACGTCACTCCATAAAATCGCTCATCTTCACTTCGACAGCCCAGGGTCATTGCATTTCACAGCTTTGGGGGTCGGGCTCAGCCCGGAACTCACATTCCTTCGATGAAGGTAATATGTACAAGCGTTAATATTTACATGTTAATGTGTACAAGCATTAATATGTAAAAGCGTTACTATTTACATGTTAATATGTAAAAGCGTACCTCCCAATGCGATTCAGTTACGCTCCTGAAAAAAGTGCTAAATCAAAGGCAAGCATAAGAGCAAAATGACGTGTAGTGAGGCATCGTACAGGCAGGTACGCGTGTAAAGTTGTGCCTGCATTTGAGTTGAGGTTTGAATAGATTGCAGCTCTTTAATTGTGGTTGCATCAGTACAAACGTGCAGTGGCACAGAGTAGAAGTAATAGTAGTAGAAGTAATAGTAGTAGAAGTAATAGTAGTAGAAATAATAGTAGTAGAAGTAATAGCAGTAGAAGTAATAGCAGTAGAAGTAATAGCAGTAGAAGCAATAATAGTAGAAGTATTAGTAGCAGAAGTGCAGATTACAACACTTCAGTGACACAGATTATGTCTCGTAAAAGTGAAGAAGCCATTTCTACAATTTGGACTATAGCGAATGGGGAAACAATGTGAAAGGTGAGCTCCCACACAGAACCCCCTGCGTATAAAAGCATCAAGTTAAAAATGAAGAGGAAGAAAATGACCTCTAAGGGATGTCTACGTTTGAACAGACCTCATGTGTGTATAAGAGAAATTGAGTATGTGTAATATCATGTTCCTTAACTGACCAGTATAACTTTACTGCCGGGGCATCTATAATCATGTGTAATTTTGTCCCCCCAAAGTATTTTTACCGATTATTTCATACATTTATGGACGTAGTGGCAGAAAAGTTGAACTGGGAGGTTACTTCAAAAGCTGCACAATACTTGAAGGGTTTCATAAAGAAATTCAAACAAATTCAATCAGGAGGGCACTGGGGTGATCATCACGAAAAATGAAGCACGCTTTAGTAGTAAACCTTAGATGATTAGATGATACGAATGTGAGCATGAAAATAGGAACAATAGAGGATTAATATTTATATTTTGAATGAAATGATGCTTGAGAATGATAGTTAACTCCCGAATCGTGTTATTCCCTATGATGAACAGTGAAATCCCACCTGGAATGAGGTAAAGGATTTGATTGAGTTTACTACATTTTTAAGCTCAGTGATCAGGATTTTCTTATCAGGAAGCTTATAAAAGAATTTAACTCGTCTTAATGTTCTTTTGTCTAGAGTTTCTTATTATAGAGCTCAATTATTCAAATTCACTTCTTCTTAATCTCAATTAGTGGGATTCATTTATCTTTATGTTCAATAAGTGAAAATTTACTTCTCTTAGGACTCGATTACACATGAATAACGATCAAGAGATACTTATGTGGGTGTTCAATTATAAAAGTTTACTTATCACAAAGCTCAAAGGGCAACGTTAACTTGGTTTGCTCTAAGCTCAATGATCGAGCTTTGTTCGTTACTAACTCTTTTGTCAGATTGCATTAATTGGTACATGTGACAGAAGATTTTTTTTACGATTGACTACCCACAACACACCCTTTCCTCCCTTACACGCCACCTGCTACTGCACTCTACATATATGGGCCCATGAAGAACTATGGTCCTTTTCTTTTCCTGCTTTCTGGCCAAGTAGCGCTCTCATAGGTCTGTGTTGATAGTAGGTTTTGATACTCAGATTACTTTATTTTTTACTTATACTTAAACGCTCCTGTACAAGTACTTCACTGTTTTGTTCCGTCATAACTTTGTTTACTATTCCAGTATTGATGACGTAACATAAACATTCGAAAACGTCGCAATTTAACATCTTTATCGCAACGCTGTTTTTTTCATAAATGCAAAGCAATAGCCGAACTTATCCATTTGGGAGGATGCATAGACTTCGAAGAATTACTCAACATATATTCAAACGATCTGAATCATGCGGAGCAGCTGCAGCCTTGTCAGGCGAAAGTGCGCCATAACGCTGGCTGCAACTGGCACCGCAGTGTTGTATGTTTTAATGGTGAAATGATTGATTTTAATGGTGAAATGATTGTTATTTACGGTGCGAGTTCTAAAGTCTGTGTTGGAACTTCATGATAATTTTGACGCATGAACTCTACAAGAAAATTTTGTAAGCTTGGTTACTGCAGCAGGTCCGACTTTTTCGACACCCAATCGATAATTTTAACTTTCTGGTGGTAATTTCTGCACTCGAGTGGACAAAATTGTCGATAATTTTAGATTCTCTTGCGAAGAAGGTAGACTGAGGTACTGTACTCCACTGAAATGGCAGACACGTGTTTCTGGTTGGTGTTTATTTTGTTAGATTTAAAAGCGGACCCAAAACTAGATTATGAAACCAAAAAACGTGATGTTCATGCAGTTGACTTTGAACAGACTGAAAAATTGAATCAAGAAAACATAGAAAAGGATTTTCATTCATTATAATTCGAAATCAGACTCAAAACTGCGAAGAGAAAACAGAGAAAGGAGTTCAAAAAAAGGTGGTTTATCCCGAAATTATTCATTCACGACACATGGCACAAATCTGAGTTCAAAGCAAAGGAACTTACCCTATAAATTCGATGAGCAAGTAACCTGGTAACCATAAACTGGAAATTTTAAAGCGCTGTACATTCGTTCACAACGATGGAATGGTAACCGTCGAAATCTGAATTATTTTTCTATTTATTCAGGTGAACACAGAAACATAACTGGCAGATTCGTACTGATTTCAACCAGCCAAAATAATCAGTTAAAAAAGAAGTCATTTGTATATAAAAAAATTATTTAAGTGAAAAATGGCAAAATGCCAAAACCTCAAAAAAAATTTTTTTCAGAAATAGAGGAGCTTGTTTTTTCATTAGCAAAATAAATCTGTGTAGAAATGATAAAAACAATTATTATATGAGAGACGCCTACTGAATTCCATTCTTGCATCACCTCCACAAGTAAACATCAATTCTTTAGAACCCTTCACAGAGTGAGAGTTTGGTAACACCCTGCAGTGCAAATATCCCGGGCTTAACATTTTTTTAAGAAATGACAGTACTTATCTATTCGTTGACCGGCTGCATGGGGATTTATCTCATATCTTAAAGTTGTTTAGGGACATATCGTTGGCATATCTCAAATATCCTTCATCGGGATGTTCAAATATTCAAATATTTATTTGACTCAACAAAGTTTATTTAGTGCGACACATTTCGTCTGCTCACAAATATGAGTGCACCAGACTCTACAATATATACATACAATATTTCGCCAGCTTAGGCACGGTTTTGGCACAAACTTTACAGTATTTGCCCGAATTTGCGCGAATTTTTTCGGGCTTTTGAAATTTATTCTTCAAGTTTTCAAAAAGAATGCCGCTCCTTCCTACACTACATAAGTCCGTACATTATTCCTTACGTTTTTTAACATGAGGTTATTCTGTCTTACACTACTGAAGCTCATGCTTTATTCTTCAAGGTTTCCAACATGACGCCTCGCCTTCTCACACTACTGAACTATTTAAGCCTAATTAAAGCGTAGCAATCGATGATACCGTTAGATGGCGCAGTGTACGTACCTCCCACACGACGGGCACCTCAGACGACGCCGCTTCAAAATAAGGAGATTTTCTTCCCTTATCTTTCTGTAATCTCCAATATTTATTGTTGGGTGCAGCTCTGGTCAAGTAAGAAGTCATTCAAGAGCGCAGAGAAAAATAACAGTATTTAAGAAGCGATTTTATAGCGAGACGCTGGACTTATATATAGTGAGAAACGATGTAACAAGAATTAAAGAACGATATAACAGGAATTGCGATGCAATATAACAGGAAATCAGAAGCGATATAACAGTAATCAAGAAGCGGTAGAATTCTAATCCAAGAGCAACATAGCCCTAGGAGGTAATATAACAGTATAATGCAATATAAGATTAAGACGCAGTATAACAGTAGAACGTAATAGAAGTGTAACAGCAGCGTAGCAGTAGGAGACAACTTTGCGGAACGATACAATGTAACAGTAAAAACCAATGTAACAGTAAAAACCAATGCCACAGTGAAAACCAATATAAGAGTAAATGGTAATATAAAAGAAGGAAGCAATATAACATTAAGGAGCAAGTTAACAAAGTAAAAGCACTAAATGTTACCAATACCGCTGTGTTATATGACTATATAGATTCATAACTTCGTTGATATCTTCGCACAGTCCGATGTGTGGATCAATTTTGACTGCATTTCTGTCGGAAACATAAGTTATATCGAACTGTCTCTCTACTTGTGCTTTACGATACACTTGTGGTGCCTACAACCACAGTGTACTTGTGCTGCCTACAACCACAGTGTACTTGTGCTGCCTACAACCACAGTATGCTTGTGCTGCCTACAACTACAGAATATTCACAGCCAGGCCCTCAAGTCTTCTTTAATTACCACCATATGCAGACAAGTGTCGTACGAACAGCAGCGACATGCGTACTAGATGTAAAAGGAAGAAGCTGGCGATTGTTCTACACATTTAATGAGAGATGATTGACGGAGACATAACGCCTGGGATCGACGGTTTTTTGCCAGCATTCGTCTCGTGATGGAAAGATATATGTATGTACGCACGTCGGCTTTGTTGCTAACGTTAGATCCTATTGACGTTGTTCTCTTTTGTTTTTTGTTTTAGATTGTCTTTTTTTATTGCGAGCTCTCATGTTTATGAGCAAAATGACATCTGCGCGTAGCTATAATGAGCGCCTACCAATAGCGTATGCGGGAATCAGGTTCTTTTGTGCGCAACAGCCGAACCCGCAGAGCTCGACTGGAACGCAGGCGGATCTATTTACATGTAGACATGTAATAGGTATGTATTTATGCTTTGTATTTCTGTCGCCAAGTGCGAGTCAGTTATGATCAGCGTTTTCAACTGGGTTTACTTTTACGACACTGTTGATTGACTTTCACTTACGTGTACAGAGGAGTCCAACAAAATGTATTCAATGCTTGGCACTCGATAATTTCGAAACTAAACTTTTCAAATTCACTATATCCATTGAGAAAAGTTGTGTAACTTTTGAACTAGCCGGGGGTAGGTGGCGCTCGTTTGTCATTTTCGCGCATGCGTGGGTAATCGGCTCCGAAATTTATGAAAAAGCAAACAGTGAGTCCATTGTTTGGACCCCTCTTGTTGAAGTTAGATCAGACAACACATGTGACTGGGATCCGGCCTGAGTTCTGTGTATCCTTGCGTCAGCTGGAGTGTGCAGCTATACGTCTGTTACCTTCGCTGGGGAAATGCGGGATTCAGTGAATAGATTTTAATTTCAAAGAAAAGTAACTTTACCCTGAAGTATCGAATAACGATTCGAATAAAGCGAATTCGAATAAAGTTTCGAATAAAGTGAATTCGAATAAAGCTTCGAGTGAAGCTAATTCGAATAACGTTTCCCGCTGGTTTAATACACTTTTGCTTAGAACGCGTACCCCAATCCCGGCATGACTTTTTCGGAGTCCTGTTCGAAAATTTGGGTAACAGTTGGTGAAATATTCGGGGGGCCGCCAAAATTACAGATAAATATGTATAAATACTTCGGCGTAAAAGCTAGACTGAGATGCTGTGTGGGTAACTGGATAAGTAATGTTCTTGGGGAACATCATGCAGGGATGAATGAACATTATTCAGGTTGGAAAAGTATCTTCGATGCCGTATTTTCAATGCATCACTCCCGCACACTCTCACCTGTGGTAAACTTCAGAAATAATGGGAACGGAAGTCACTGCGGGAGAATTTTTCACTCTCTAGTAAAAACGTGAATATTTTTCACTCTCCTACACTTCAATAAAAGTGTTTGATAAACAAGATACGCTCTCTTAGAGCACAATAGGACCTTATGGTAACATAAATTCACCAGCTACTGCACTTCTGCCTTCGCCGACGGGTCCTTCGTGCCCCTCGTTACCAACATACAGAGCAATCATACTTTTGTTATTATACATCGAAGGTTTGGGAGGCGGGCTGCGGCATCATAAAAGGATCGTCGTTGCGATGTGCAGCAGCTTGTTAACGTTGAAATATTTCGTAAGGAACTTCGACGATTTGGTTTGCTTTGTGAATTGAAGTTTTCTGATCTAATTTGAGTGTACAGGGTGTGCCCGGTAATTTAGAATGTTTTTGATTTTAAGTTACGTTGTACATTCATGTGTAATAAGTTATGTATTGTACGCCATGCGCGGTACGTCATGTGTTGTATGTCATGTACTGTATCCCATGTACTGCAGGTCATGTACTGTGGTCATGTGCTCTACGTCATGTACTGTACGTTCTGTAATGTACACCATTTTTTGTACGTCGTGGACGTTTTACCCTGTCCAATTATACTGCAGTTGACTTCTTACAATGAGACACGACTCAGTTTCCTGCCAGCCCACTGCATTAGTTTGCTGACGATTCCTCTCCTCATACATTTTGTGAATCTATTTCACTGTTCGCATGCAACTTAGTTTGTATTCACAATGCGAGCGTACATATACGAGGCAATTACTGCTCATCGTTCCCGTATTTATTACTGTATATTTTTCGGTCCATAAGTACTTAATCCCAAGGACCTATGGGTGTATATGACCAACTGCTTCGCGCAAGAACAAACAACAAACGTGGGGCTATGCAAGTTATACCAATAACGCGTGTTCGTATGCAGTTTTGCCAGCCATTGCTTGCGAGTTATTGTTTGCTATCTGTTATTATCAGGTCCTACAGCATTCCACTCACGGGTACCTATAAAATTATTTTTACACTCGAGTTGGTGAAACCGTTTTCACTTCATCTTCACTTAAAAGCTTCGTAATCGTCGTACTCGGAGAATTGCTGAGCTCCGCTTCCCCTTACGCAACGATTCCGTTGAAAACACGTCTATTAGGGCGTCTGAGGCCTTTTTTTCGGAAGTTCTAAGACCTGTATTCTTTCTAAGGTCTACGGCTTTATTTTTCCTTAAGTCTAAGGCTGGAAAACTTCCTTTCGAAGGTCTAAGGCCTTTATTCTTGATCCTTTTCTGGAGTTTCCCGAAGGTTCTGTACGTCGAACGAGTATTTTCCCTCTGCAATAACTGTCGGGTCCACCGTCTTGCCGCACACACAAGCTCCAGCTGCTATAAGTATCCATAAAAACCTCTTTTACGCAAAAAACACACAACCAAACAGATGCAGAACAACTAGCGAGACCTCCTCCCCCGGACCCCCAACATCCTCCGAAACATCCATCTCTTACACCGCTCCAGCAAAAACTGGTCCCTCAGTTTAAGGTCTCGTAATTAGTGCCATGTATGCCATTGGGCCAATTGTGGGGGCATCACGTCGAGCGTGCTCTTGTCAGGCTCAGTGAAGGCGACTTTCCGTTTTCTTGCGAGTCCAGGGCCAGCTTGTCAGCTCAGTTCAGTTATCTGATTGAAGTAATTATAGAGGATTTACGGCATTATATCGTCTTCGGCCGGCCGGGGTTTCAGTTCTCTCGCTGCGAATCTCTAAATGCTGCTCGTTAGTACAGTCTCTTTACGCTCGCTTCCCATTCTCGGCTGTCTACATTACGGCAATTACAAGAGCCTCTGCACCTCTGAATGAACGTAAAATTTGCTTACTGGTGGTCAGCACGAGTCGTCTTTAGGTGTTGGCCTTCACTTTTACTCTGATTTTATTTTGCATTTATGAGGCCTCTCTAGTTTCGTCTTAAAATTTCCGCACCCATCGTCTATTTTTGGAACGCGTGCGTTGTGCTCAGAAGTATGTGAGATATGTGCGTAGTATGTGAGATATGTGCGTAGTATGTGAGATATGTTCGTAGTATGTGAGATAAGTGCGTAGTATGCGAGATATGTGCATATGCGGAGTCGGCACTATCGTTTCTAAGTTAGTAGACGATGAAGACGATAAGCTGGCAGAGGTGGTCGGTAGCATGTACCGCAACACAACCACCACGTTCGTAAGCAACCACACGTGAGAACAGCCTTGAATGTACTACACACGTCCACCAATGCGAATGATTAACTTACGAAAGAATAATTCTCTTGAATTACGCGTAGAGGGAACTAAAATATGGCATGAATACAGAAAACCGGGAGAGCGATGATGCAACAGAAAATTCCCTCTACTTGACAACTTACCTTTTTTGATCGCCGGTGCAAGCACACGGCCAACGTGATCACTCGACCCTTTATCGACACAGCGATTCTGTCTCGTTTAGTATGGATGTCAATAGTTTTTCATAAAGAGCTAAGGATAATTTTAATGTACGTACACATGAGACTGCTGCTAGTTTTTTGTGAACGACTAAATATTGTACATGTACACACGACCCGTACTAATATTTCGTAGAAAACTAAATGCAGTTTTATTGTACGTAGTCATGCTAATAGTCCTTCGAGAAAAGCAAAATAAAATCTTAAAGCACACATGCACAAGGTCGCAGCCAGTATTCCCTGGAGAGCCAAATACAGTCTTATCGCGCGCACGTGGGTCGCACAACTCAAGCTAGCTTTCCGAGCACAGCCACGCGGGATTCGCAAAAAGATTCGGTCATCAATGGGCTGAGGTCCACGAGAGTGAGCTGCCGCTGATAATCCATTTGAAGGCTTGGCAGGAGCGTGAGGTCGGCCGTACGGGTCTCGACCCCGCACCGTAACTTGGATCCTGACGCGGGGGAGCACGCCGTCCCCATCCCTTGGTGATGTGTGGTATTTGTGTAGTGAGGTATTTGTGTTGTGTTGTGTTTGGGTTGTGAGGTGTTTGTGTTGTGTTGTGTTTGGGTTGTGTGGTGTTTGTGTTGTGTGGTGTTTGGGTTGTGTGGTGTTTGGGCTTGTGTTGTGTGGCGCATCTGTTGTTCGGTGTTTGCGTTGTTTAGTGTTTATGTAGTTTTGTGCGACATTGTACTCTGAGGCATTTGTGCTGCGTCGTGTTCGTGTAGTGTGGTATTAGTGTTGAGTGATGTTAGCGTTGTGGGGTGTTTGTGTTGTGTGATATTTTTGTTGCGTGGTGTTTGTACTATGCGATGCTGTGTTGTGAGATGTTCGTATTGTGTAGAGTGTATGTTGTGTGATGTTTGTGTCCCGTGACGTTTGTGTTGTGGAGCATTTGTGTTGCTGCCGCTGGGGTTGCAGGGGCTGATGTTAAAACGTTGGCGTTAATGACGGTTCCCATCAAATATATTTCCCTACCACGCATACGGCGCAGATGCTGACTCGGAAATTTGGCTCCTGCACGAGCGGGCGCTCTGCCTTTCGGGGTACATAGTATGTACGTATATACACAGTGCACTGCGTACTAAACTACTAAGCTATCATGTTGTATAGTTCTGTGTCACAGATGTTCGATGCCTGTAATGAGAAATATCGAATAAATAGTAATTCGGAGGATGTTTTCATTTTCGATTTCAGATGCCCCATTCTGACTGTTCTTGAGCAGCGAGAAATGTGCAAATACGAAGAGTGCAGCACTGGTCTAGAAGGCCCAGGTGTGACAATTAATTCGGGTCGGAAAACATGAAAGCTGTTCTTATTTTTTAGTAGACGACAAACCAGTCAACATAAGTTAATTCCTATGCAATGCACAGGCTTTTTACATCAAACCTAAGCTCATGCACGAATATTATCTTAATCTTTCGCGAATATTCTTTTACAGTATTATCCTGTGAAGTTTAAAGGGTGAGCTACGTTAGGTATTAATATTGATTGTTTCATATTTTCATCCTTTGTTACTCATTATTAAGGTATGAAGACGAATACAAGCAAGCTCTTACTGATTGCCGCGTCTGCAGGAGGCTTTCATTTGCATCAGTGCCTCACAGACTTTATAAGCTGGATGAATGTCTCGTACATCATTGTAGTAGTACCATGGTATCGTAAAAATTTTCAATAGTGTCTATCTAGTATAATACTAAAACTTGGGTCGTCTTGCTTGCTTGCTTTCTTAAAACCGTGCACACGTTTATCTGTCGGATCTGAGATATTCGAAATTTATACTCTTCGTTTAATCCTATATTGTGGATACCGACTAAACTGCGTAGGATATATTTCTGGATACGGCTTGATTTTGATAAATTTTCTTTGACCCAACGGGTCGCATGTCGTCTAGTGTATTATAGACCCCTTCAACAATACCGTATGTTCGAAGAGCCTATCCGTAGTTTCGATGTTTCGTAGACCTTATATTTAGGATCAGCGTGTCATGGATCCCTAAAGATCCGTGGGTCAACCTTTCCTGGTCAGCTCCTTGCTGCAGTCGCAGGTGCCATGAGTGGGTGTGTGGGGTAATGTGACTCAGGGTGGAATGAGGGCATCGAATTTAACAGAGTGCCATTTAATCCTGTTAGCTCACTCAATCATTTCAGAATTGTGTTCTTCAAGATTAGGTTAGGTTTAGTAAAATTATAATATATTCGCTTGTGAAGCATGCAGTTACAGGTTATATCAGTTACATATACCACTTTATACCGAAGCCTCTATAAGTTTGTTTTCTTTAATTTAACTTAAATTTTCTCAGACCGTCGATTAAATTTATGAATAGTCAGAGTAGGTTAAGTTTTTGTATGAAATTCCGTAGACTTATGCTTGGTGGATCACAGTTTGACCGTTTAAGTGTGTGTATGTCTGTCCTACAGTTACATGACTAAAAAAACGTGCCAAAACACATTTGTAACACACATTCGAATGGCGGTTTAGGGGTAGGCCCCTGCGGCACTCGTGGGTCAAAATTTTGTGCATTTTCTCACAGTGCGACGCTCATTCATGCTGCGTAATATGTTAGTCATGTCATTGCATCACATTCAAGTCGCACAATATTTATTCCATTTACACCTTTTGGGCCTTGACATTTGACGTCCATTTAGGTCGTGACATTTGACGTAAACAACCTGACTTGAATTATATATGTCAAGCCATTTACACTGTCTATTTAATTAGTGTTACATATCGTTGCATATTAAAGTTAATTTCGGTTGTCTTTTTGATTGGGTTTGGTTAGATTAATTTCGGTTGGTTTTTTGGTTGACTTAGGTTACAATAATTTCGACTGGCGTTTTGGTTGGGCTAGGTTAGGTTGATTTCGGTTGTCGGTTTGGTTGAGTTAGGTCAATTTCGGTTGTCGCTTTGGTTAGGTTAGATTAATTTCGGTTGGCGTTTTGGTTGAGTTAGATAAGGTTAATTTCGGTTGTCCTTTTGGTTGAGTTCTTTTCTCCATTTAGTTAATATTAATTAATTATGGATTATCAAAATTAAAGCTTCAATAGTAAGCGTATTGTTTTCCTGTGTTAACAGCAGAAATCACGAATGTATTCTTCCTCTGACCTTGCTTTATTTAGAATTATCGTTTTATTTTGAATTTATATGTGTTATATCATATCAATTGTGTACCTCCTTTAATTTATGAACGGTATGTATATCTTCATTAATTTATTTAGAAATTATTTCGAATCTGCGGTCGTCCAGTTACCTTAAAATTGTACATGTACTGAATGTACTCGTACACTTACGTCCACACTTGTACGTGTACACCACTACTTATTCTCAAAATTAAAATCTACATAATGTACACTCATACCCACACGTGTACTCTCACGGCAAATTAAATTCATTAAATTCATCCTCGAAATTAAAATGTACGGAATGTATATCCCATCGACATGTACTCTCATGTCGTGAACTTGTATAACAAAATATACAAGTGCAGAACGTAAGTACACTCATACCTACAAGTACTCGCAGGCCACTAGTGACGAGCAAAGTACACAAGTGTAGAACGTACATTCACAGCCACGCGCATGTATGTACGCCCTCAAGGTGATGACGTCACCAGTTTCGTACAGGCCCATCTTACGATTCTGTGCTCAGTTCGAAGCACTTTTTTTTAGACGCGCTATGTAAAGTGTACATCGTATTCCAACGACGGTCTACAGCAGCATTTTTTGTTGCATGTCGAATAAAAAGAACTCTTAGGGAGTTGTCACTGACGGATTATTTTACTTCAAAGGACTGTGTGAGATACGGCACCCGGTGCAGCTACTGTTTAAATTCGTGCGTATCCACAGGAAACTATTTTAAATTACGGACTAATTTTCGCGGGATGACCGAGATCGTTCACGAGTTTTGGAGCACCGGAAACGGTCTTGGCGGGGATCTGACATTCGCATTAAAATATTCCGTTTTAGTTTGTATTCCTTATCGAAAACTTGTGGCCAATAAATGCTGAATGTATTAAGCAAAACTGGGGAGCCAATAAACCTTTATTTATGTTGGAAACAAAGCTCTTAATAATTTGGCGCTCGTACATTCTTTGCCGTCAATAGCGTGAGCTGTAATTATAAAACCCTGGCCTCTGTTTTACGTTAATATCATCAGCATCAATCAATAAATAATTCACAGATACGCGTATAAAAACTTCTCGTACATACGTCTGCGTGCCGAGCACGCTGGGGTACTGCACGTGAAGTAAGAAATACCGGTTATTCTTTTCTCGATTCTGGGAAAAATTCCTTTTCTTGAAGCAGGGCGAGTTTGAACCCCATGAAACCATGACACACCACAAGAAAGCCCTGATTTTCATGATGCCAATTCCAGAAATTTGTAAAACGAACCATAAAGCTACCAACCGCAATTGAGGCGCTTTTCATTTTCACTTTTACTTTCCTTAACTCGAGTCACTGGGATGTATCACCCAAATTTCAGCAGTTGGAAGTGATCTACGTGAAAGTGGAGTGCAGGGAGGTGATCTATATGAAAGTGGAGTGCAGGGAGGTGATCTATATGAAAGTGGAGTGCCGGGAAGTGATCTATATGAAAGTGGAGTGCAGGGAGGTGATTTGCAAGAAAGTGGAGTGCATGGAGGTGATTTGCAAGAAAGTGGAGTGCATGGAGGTGATCTATATAAAAGAGGAGTGCAGGGAGGTGATTTACAAGAAAGTGGAGTGCATGGAGGTGTTCTATATGAAAGTGGAGTGCAAAGAAGTGGTTGGCGTAGAAGTAAGGAACCCAGAAAGGATCTATAAGGCAGCGATGTGCACAGGAGTGATCTATTGGTACATGGATCGATGTCCGTACCTGGTCTGCCCGCCACGGCGCAGGAGCCGACCGCAGCACGGCAGCGCAGAGTCCGTGTGCGGAAGCTGTCCGGCCAGTTTTTGAATCCGTTCTGCAGGAATTCTGTAGCATTTAATTTCACCCGTAACACGACACGAGTGTTTTTCGTTTGGTCATCCAGCCCTCCACGAGGCCGTGGGACACGTTGTGGTTTCCACGCACCGCCGCGAAGACGCGACTGCAGCGCTAATCTGCTTCGTTGTTCAAAACAGTAGACATCTGCGCGTAACGCACAGCACAGAACAAGGCACAACGCATGTACGCGGCATTGTCGTGTTCGATGAGAACAAACGATTCCGTTATGCTCCCTCGCCTCAACAAAATAAGATGTTCAGTCCACGACCAGCGACGACTTCGAGAACCAACGATGCTCGACACGCGAAACGTTTCCCAGCTGTGCTTGCGCGGGGTGCAGCGTCTCCTTTAATGAGACCGAAAACGCAACAGTTTTGGAGTCCAATTCCTCAACTCAAGGCTCATTCCTCAACTTGAGGCCCATTCCTCAACTTAAGGCCCATTCCTCAACTTAAGGCCTATTCTTCAACTTAAGGCCCATTTCTCAACTTAAGGCCCATTCCTCAACTTAAGGCCCATTTCTCAACTTTAGGCCCATTTCTCAACTTAAGTTTCTCAGGTGAATCCCCACCGGAAAAAGTTACCATGACTGAGAATGATTTACACTCAAGCCCAATTCGATGATTTCGGAGCTAAGTTTCCTACCTTCGCTGAGCGACGCACGTCCAAGAAATAAAAATACTGAACCCATTTGCACCTGGTCAACATTTTCAGAGTTAGAGCTCATGCAGAGGGCAGAGTTCCCTTGGGGTCATCTTTTGGTCACTGAACAAACATATCCCGTTGCCATGGAAATAGTAAGCCATTTTAGTAATTCATGATGCCGTACATATAAATTTGTTACCAAGCTATTTGACCAATGTTGTTTTTAAGGCACAAGTCGGTTATGCCTTTCATTGTTTCGTTAGTGTTACCTTCCATTAGAATATAAACCTTACCTTCCATTACAATATAAACGTTACCTTCCATTAGAATATAAACGTTACTTTCCATTAGAATATAAACATTACCTTCCATTGCATCACCAGCGATCCGTCAAACTATGCACCATTACACCCTTGACATTACCGTCGAATTGATATTTCTGTTCCTCCATGGTTAATCGCTACCGTTGATTGAAATTAACAGAGGACATTTTCCTGTCATTGAACTCGTACAAATTGCGTGAAAATCCAAGCTTTCAATTTAGGAACCAGTAGCTCAGCAGAATTGATGAGCTCTCGTAACGGGTCCCTCACACGATCAGTCAAATTCTGAAGACAGTGTTGGAAGACACCTTAAAATGAGAAACGAATGATAACTTAGGAGTCAGGCCTGAGTCAAGGGATGGTACAGTCCTGACTCTAAATAGAGAGCTAAGTTAGCATTTGATACCCATATGTGAGTGTCTGCCGACATCGTCTTCAGACACTGACTGACCGAGTGAAGGGCCCGTGTGATAAGTACTTAGAGCATACGGGGCTGAGCACTGATTAAATTGTACATACGAATGGGCAGGATAAAAAAATTCTCTTCGTAGAGCAACCGCAACATAACTCCGTCACATGCTCTACTTATGAGCGTACAGACTTGGCCAACCTGACCCCGAATTCGTCCGTTAATTGTGTCTCGCTGAGATAGACACCGAAACTGGGTGCTCTGAAATGAGATGCTTTCCAATGCGGAAGATCTTGGCGTTATTCTGTAGTCGTTATTGATGTCATCGTCTCAGGAAAAATCCATTTGGTTGTTATTAAGATCATAATTTTAGGAAAAATACGTTTGGTTGTTTTGAATGCCATAATTCCAGGACAAATACGTTTAGTGGTTATTAAAATCATGGCCTCTGGTTAAATATGTTTAAGGAACGGGAATGCGTCACACACTCCGAGAGCGACCATTTTCGCGTACAATAGAATATCAGTCGCTTAAATTCGTGACTGAGGAAGAGCTAAGTCTCCGCTTTACGTTCGGTCTCTGTGAGCTGACAAACTGGACATGTAGCGTCAATGGAGCGACGGCAAACGCGTGCAAAAAAGTTTTATAATTCGCTTCATGGAATTCCATTTCTTTGGGACTTTCATCGATTTATGACCGAACTCAGCCATCTGACAGTTTTGCCCTCGTTTGACATTCAATGGTCTGTTGCCCGTTGCTCTCACTTGAAAGCCACCAAAAACAACTTAAATTCGTTGGTTTTTCCTAAGATAATAGGGTAACCAGAAGGGTTCGAGTTAAATGTGAGATATCGTTCGTATAGCACCGAGATTGTCTCAACTGTCATACACTTAGAAAATTCCCAAATCAACGTGTGTTAATAAAGTGTTAATGATTTGGTGCTATTAGTTTCGACTGTCAATATTATCGGATATTTTCATTATCGTCTCTGTTTGTATTATACATTGAAGTTCATTAGCGACTGTTAGGAAGAGAAATGAATTTGATTCAGAGGAATGTATCTATTGTGACAAGAAGCTGTGTTTCTGGAGAATAGGTCTAAATTAGGCCTAATGCAGTCGTATCTGCACAGTATCCTGTAGCCAACCAATGAAAAAACACCGCGTATTCACAATGAATAATTTTTTTCCACCAAATCTGATACGATATTTTTCAAAATTCTTGAAAAAATCCCGATTTCAGCCAGTCTGAAAGACTTTTTAGTCCCACTCTTATTTCGCTTAAGGAGATTAAAGTACCAACGAAGGGTGAGAAACCGACCGATTTCAGGCGAATCAGGCCTCGTCATTCGCCTTGTTATTTTTGTTCAATTGAGTTTCGATGCCCAGGCAAAAACTCGCCGCAGTTGGCGCTGGGAGACGCACAGCCCGGGAGCGGAACACCGGTTTTG
This sequence comes from Orchestia grillus, assembly GCA_014899125.1. NCBI lineage: Eukaryota > Metazoa > Arthropoda > Malacostraca > Amphipoda > Talitridae > Orchestia > Orchestia grillus. Next base: position 13,022 of record VOMN01015352.1, on the reverse strand, counting down.
CGATTGTGTGTCGAGAGGAACGAGACGAGTTCCTGGGTCCTGGTCGGCCGGAAGTCCGCGGGAGTCCGACAGCTCTATTGCGTGCAACATGTGCTTTGTTGTGTCCAGAGTTGCGTGCTACATGTGCTTTGTTGTGTCCAGAGTTGCGTGCAACATGTGCTTTGTTGTGTCCAGAGTTGCTTGCAACATGTACTTTGTTGTGCCCAGAGTTGCTTGCAACATGTACTTTCTTGTGCCCAGAGTTGCTTGCAACATGTACTTTGTTGTGTCCAGAGTTGCTTGCAACATGTACTTTGTTGTGTCCAGAGTTGCGCGTAGCGAATACTGGGATGGTGTACCGAATTTAAGACATTTAAGGCTGTTACGGGCACCGACACTCCACACTCGTCAGGAACGTCTGACCTCACTCCCGGGGCGCTTTAAATACCTCCAATAAAAATGGTCTGATTGAATAAAGGTAACTTGTACTTTTCAGGCGTGATTTCGAGTGAATAGCTTGATTTGAACCAAGTTTCGGTATCACGATTTTCGTAACCTCCACATCTTTAGTTGGTACATGGAGGGCATGAAGCTATCTGGGCGGGTACGCAGCTTGCTGTTAGGCATCTACGTCCATGTACCTGCGCGGGACCCAAAATGTTCATCGATCTCCAGAAAATTTCCCACGTACCTTGTTTTGAGATGGATGCAAACATTTATTATTGAAAATTGAATTGAAAAAGACTGCAATTGTCATGACTGTGTAGTTTCACTATTACCACAACTACTTTCTACTACTAATACTTATGTACGTACGACGACGTCTTTTTTAAGACTTCACTAGAAATCCAAGAACGGAATGGTATATACTTCTGCTACCACTTCTACTGCTGCTAGTACCACTAATACCCCCACTATTTCATTTACTACCACCAACATTAATACTTCTAATATTACTACTACCGAATTCTACAATCGCGAAGGTCGCTAACTCGATCCTGTTATTATCTCATCTAGAACATGCATTTTCCGTTTATTCAAGTCATAGGCAGCAAAAATACTGGCAGGCGAGACAGCCACACCGCGCTTGGTGCAGGCGTTCAACTAAGGGGGTCTCCACGCAGTCGAATGTTCGCAAACACGCATCCTGATGCACGTGATGTGCACCCTGCGACCCTCACTGACTGATGTGTGACCCGACCTTCACTGACTGATGTGTGACCCGACCCTCACTGACTGATGTGTGACCCGACCCTCACTGACTGATGTGTGACCCGTCTGCTTTTTTGTTTCAGATTGTAAGGGCGAAGAGCAGTGGAGGCGCGCAGGCCGTGCGAGGTAAGGGCGGGAATTCAAATTTTCCTTTTGAAATTATTGACCGTTATTAAAGTTAGTCGGTAGATATTTTCGACCGTTATGAAAGTTAGTCGGTAGATATTATCGAAGGTTATTAAAGTTAGTCGGTAGTTATTATCGACCGTTATTAAAGTTAGTCGGTAGATACGTGTGCGAGTTATTAAAGTTAGTTTGGGATATCATATCATTAAAGTTATTTCGTAGATGTTGCTGACTGTTGTAAAAGTTGATCCCTGGATACAATTAACCGCTAGTAAAATTTCTTCGTAGATATTCTTGATCGTTACTTGGATTTGTCCCTCTATATTATTGACACTTGTTAAAGTTAGGTCCAGGATATTACTGGCCGCTTCTAGAGTTAGTCCATGGATATCAATGACCGCTGTTAAAGTTAGTCGACGGGCATTATTGTACTTATTGAAGTCAGTCCGTGTTTACTACGGCCAAATAATTAAAATTAGCCGGTGGATGTAATTTAGAAGCAATTATTTCTAATTAAAAATAATAATTGAGACCGAATAAAAATCAAGGTGGGGATATTGTGGAAATGCTTTACAAGCCCCGCAATTTTCGACCGAAAAAGGTGTTTGCACCGCATCCCATAGGGATCATTTCATGCAGTTAAGCCCCAGAAAGAGAACCTCGTATTTCTCGTACCTCGGGGTTTGCCTTACATTTTCTTACTCGGGATATAAGATTATGAGTCTCTCCTTCTCGTAACTTTAGATATAAGGTGTCACCACTGCAGGGTTGACAATGTTTTGTATGTATTCGCTTCAGAGAATTGCAGTTTTGCGTATCTCGTTATCATCCAGTGACCGTGAATTTTAGCCAAAATCAAGTAATGAATGAACATACACAATAAAAAGTGCCAGTGATAGCTGAAAGAATGTTTGAATGTACAAAATGCCATTCTTCTGGAGCAGAGTACCGCTCTGTACATATGTTTATTTAAGGGATGTGAACTTCTATGTACTATGATGTATTTTAGAAGATGTATTCAATGCTGACTTGAGTCGTATGAGAAATGTTGACCGTAGAATTCTAATTATGCAAAATTTAAAAGATGCGTCACTCGACAGCCTCTTCATTCGATGAGTTCTGAGAGAAAATCAGCCAACATGCCGCTCTTTAAGAGTGTTTTAAAGGGTGCTTTTATTTCTGAAACTTATCAGCCCAAAGTTGAATAAGTTTGTTTAATTAACGGCCTAACCCACCAGTCCGAAAAAAACTACAGCAGGAAATCTTCAAGTTTTGAATTTTGACATTCGTTGCAAAATACGTTCTTTGTAACGTTGCAGGTGAACGTTCTTGGCACACATGGCGTAATTACGTTTTTATGATTTGTTTCCAACTGCAAAAAAGACTCATTCAAGTTTCATAAGGTAATTGAACATCAAAAGGGGGGAATTATAACTTGAAAATGTGTGTACATAAAACTCTCAGTCGCGTCTCAATATGAAAGGTCAAGTGCGAGCGATTTATTTCACGGGAAAAATTGGAGGGAAAAATATAAATGCTAAAAAATTAGGTGCAATAGAAACACAGTGTGCGAATATATGTCAAGTAACATGTAATATGAAAGCGATTTTTGAGCTGTCCTTTGCCACGCATTTACTGCATGTGCCCCCAGCTCAAAACACGCGACACCCCAAACACACACACGGACTTCAACATTCCCAGCAGTCCCCAGTACGCGATACCCCAAACACGCACACGGACTTCAACATTCCCAGCAGTTCCCAGTACGCGACACCCCAAACACGTACACGGAATTCAACAGTTGCAGCAGTCCACAGTACGTGACACCCCAAACACGCACATGAAATTCACCAGTTGCAGACCCTTTAAGTGACGCTAGACCCTTCTAACTACACCACGCACAGCACGGCCCACCTGCTACAGACCATGCGTTATCTCAGGTTCCATCGGCCACTAGAATAGGCTGAGCATCTGCTGCTTTGTTATTGCTGGCAGAATTTGCTTTTTACAGATCGGCCATGCTTGTACAGTTACAACATTAGTTTCAAACTCTCGTATTTTTACGAAACCGTTGTTCTTATCCGCTCTTGCCTCCATTTCCTCGAGCGGCATGCAATCAATCGAACGTACAATTGTTAGTCCAGAGCTTGTAAATATTATTTTATGAGCATGTGTCCCGAATTGATTGGTCACGTCTGGCTGGCAATTTTCCGCCAATTTTAATTTTAATTTTTAGCTCAAGCTGTACGTTATTTGGCTCTTCATTATCATGCTATCAGCTCTCGCGTGTGCTTCTCCACATTTCTTCCAATACGGGGCTTGTGTTCGTGAAGAATCGTTCTACCTCATTGATCGCTTTTTATTTTTCTGCTTGACAGCCCAGCTACACGAGCATGCTGCGAATTTTGATCCAATCGAGGTTTTCCTCAAAACTGTTCACCGAAAATTTTATCGACGGCTACCAAAATCCTGCCTCTTCTCAACTAACAGCGTGACGCAAACCTCGATTGCGCTCGAGTTGGAGGTACAGAAACATTGCTGTCGCATCTCTGCACTCGACATTTTGTGTTCGAAATGAAATTCGTTGTTTTGACAGCTCGCCTGCAGTTCCTCACGCACACCTGACCGACTTGGCTACGCTCAATCGAATGACGTCATCGGTGTTTGAATCCGTATCCGATTGAAGCTCAGTACTTATCAGCGCATCCCCAGGCGACCATTTCACTGAGTTGAGTTACAAATGGCTTGGCAGGTTATAAGGATTTATTCTATATTTATTTATATGCATATAATCCTAAAACTCAGATCATCTTGCTTCTCATCTTGCTTGTTCGTTTGCAACCGTGCAACTTTTCAGTAATAACATGGGGCCAAAATTCAAAGCTCATCTCTCAGTGATTAAACAAGGGTTTTTCCATCATATCTTGGATACGGTCCATTGGGACTAAAGCGAATGAATTATTATAATCTTTGGTTCGTTAGGAAATAAAGAAGAATCATGTGAGGCTCAAACAAAAATATGAATCAGTGATCCAATGGATTACGGGTGGTCTAGTAAATGCCTATAAATGCATTTTCATGAATTTACTTGATATGTTCTCACATGCCGACTGTTCTCTCTGTGACGTGGGGTTACAGGCTGTTGATACAAGATGTAAATTTGTAAAAATCTTTCTCCCCAAAACGACCTGGAATGATGTTTAAATTGTTACCTCCAAAATTTTTCGCATATAATGTTCACTCACATTAATTTTAACTTTAGCATGTTTAGTCTTCAGTGACGCTGGCAAGGGGTTGGTTAGTCCACCGGGTGCCGTAATTCTATCAGATAAAATGTATAATATTTCTCATCTAATGTATAATTTCATTAGGCTAGCAAAATTTGCCATGAAATGCAAAATTTTTCACACAATGCAAAAATTTTCATGCAATGCAAAATTTTTCATGCAACGCAAAATTTTTCATGCAATGCAAAGTTTCTCATGTTACCAAAAGTTTCTTAAATAAATAAAAATTTCGCATAGTGAGGAAGAAAATTCAATGGGTTAACATTGACACGATGTTTAGGTATATTAGAGTAATGTAAAGCGACTATTTAGAGAAATTAGAGTAATGTAACGAGGAAAGTAGGGTAAGGTCGACATTTTTCTTATGTGTGAGATTACTACTCTCTTTGAGGCACCCTTCCACTCTTTGTTCATGTCCTCTTATTTCGTTAACAAATTTCTACGAGCGAAAGCCGTCCATAAAGCTGAACGAATATATATTTATGTATATATATAAATTCTCACATATTTATATATATATATTTATATATATATCCTGAATACATATATATATATATATATTATATATATATATATATATTCAGGAAATTCCTCCCTGAATGAAGAACTACGTGACGTTGTTCGAAAGCTTGGTGAAAACTAAATAAATGTCTCAGAAGAAGCTTCAAATTTAAATTTCCTGATATATANAACATTTATCTAGGATTTGTATCATGAATACTAACATTTTTTTCTAAAATCTAAGTATTACTATTACTGTAAAAATGTTGGGATTCATGAAACAAATCCTAGATAAACGTTGGCTTATAGTCAATCGGGTTTCCTTTATTATGCGTCACCCTGTATATATATATATATCCCTTTTCGTCATGGACAGATGGTCTTACGATCATCAAGCACGCAAAGCTAAACCGATAGGCAGCCGAGAAATGCATTTGAATGGCTTCTCCAATCGGATTTACATTGACAAATTTGCCCCTTGTCTTGCAGTCGGTCGAGTTTGCCTACGATACGAGTTGCTATTTTTAGATCAAGCTCCAAGTCTGTGCAATTGATTTGCGAGGCTGATCGATTTGTTTGGGGCATTTTCGTGGGGAGGCTCGTTTGAGCGGCCGTTAACGGCTCTACAATGGCCCCAAGCAAGAACGCTTGCTGAGCTATTTTGTGCTAGGTTTCACGGTGGAACTTCCCGTAGCTTTTTATTGCCATAAGAGGTGCTATAAATGGAACTCCTTGGATGATTACGTATCCATAAGGAGCTATTGAGCTAAACTTCGCTAATAGTTCAGTAGCATATGTTCAGCTACAGCACATGTTCAACAACGGCACATGTTCAACAAGGGTGGGTTCAACAACGGCACATGTTCAACAACGGCAAATGTTCAACAAGGGTGGGTTCAACAACGGCACATGTTCAACATCAGCATTAGGAGCTTTTTAGCGTAGCTTAGCTGATGGTTCAATAGATAAACTGAAATAATCGAACACTGAAGCAGCAGCGATGCTTTTTGAAGTCATTGCGATTCAGTTCAGCTTCCATCCACGCATGAGTAGTTTACTTAGAGTTTATAGTACATGTTCGTTCAATGAGTCACTTAATGAACAACTGAGCAGTTGCTTAACGTTTTTTTACTCTATAACTTCAGAGAAAGCTGCTCAACGAGTCGGTCGAAATCGCTTTATTTCTTTAGTCGAAGAAAAGAACTAAAAGATGGCTTTGAATGCCGGGAGGGAATCAGAATTATTCAGCCTTGGGCCGAGCTGAAATGGACATCGGGTGGCCATTCATGGGACGGTTCTTATAGAGCAATTTGAAAAAAGAGAGAAGTGTTCTAGCGGATGGTCCGTTTTATCAGAGGGATATCTTACCGAATTGTTACCCCGAACAAACCTGCCCGGCTCGTTACTTCTGCATCATAATTTTGGCTCCTAGCGATGAAGTGTGACTTCCTAGCTCCATGCGTTGCAGAGGGATAGAAAATAGCTTTTAATTCTCTCTATGAAACTTTGCACCCGTGCTATGCCGGTATTGACGGACACGTGTAACTGGTGTTACTATATATTGAAGAGAGGTAAATATGATAATTCAATGACATGACCACAGAATCAAATTTCTAGCCCTAGAAATATTTGTTTTTCCTTCAGTTTTGCTACAAAGAAATGGTAACAATAGGTTTATCACCCAGGAAAAAAGAAATGTGAAATTTTATTGCATGGTGATATTCTCCCAAGAGCTTCCCGGTCTCTAGCAGGTACACCCTCCCTCCAGGGTCTGGCAGAATGTATAAGAGGTTTGTGAGAGCTTTGCTACAGTCGTACTTATCGAGTCTCGAGAAAATGCGACGAGCCTCTTATGCTTCAGATGTGATGGCCGTGACCATTTAGACCTGTGGAGATACATATCAAATTATCCTTGAGACTATTTTGAGTAGCCCATTTTAGCCATAAATTGCTTGCGCTATTTATGGACACTTTTAATGGCCCCTCCAGCACATACCCTACTTTCTCATCACCCTCTCCAGCACAGGTCACACAAAGGCGTTACACATGAAATAAGTTACAAATATCAAATCAACGGTAACATTGTCTCGGTAAAATCAGCATGATACGAGTCGCCCGTCGTCGGTGCCTTTAGAATCGAGGCATATTCAAACCGAGTGATATGTGACCTTATTCTTTCATTTTAGTCTTTCATTTTAGCCTTTCAATTTAGTCTTTCATTTTAGTCTTGGATTTTAGACATTCATTTAGTCTTTTATTTTAGCCTTTCATTTTAGTCTTTGATTTTAGTCTTGGATTTTAGTCATTCATTTAGTCTTTTATTTTAGCCTTTCATTTTAGTCTTTTATTTTCAGTTTTGGTTTCATTTTAACTTTCGTTCAGCAACTTCAAACATGGACACTTCGCTCCTAGTAGCTCTTGACTTTAACACATGAGACTGTTGGTAGAAACATTTTATTCAGTAAATTTTCGTGGTCATTCCTCAGTCGATCTGTGAGTGTGTTTCTGTGTTTGTGTATGTGTGTGTGTGTGGGTGGGTGATTTGAGCGGTTCTGCTCAAGGTTAGCTGTTCTAATCCTTCTCAGTTTGGCCTGGAATTGTGTCGAAATAAAATTAACTAAATATTTGACGTTTGAATGTTGCATTTCTTCATCGAAGCATTTCCAGTTCATATGGAGATTTCCACCTTCGTTTAACAAAGCTCCCATCATTTTTATCCTTGCTGACAAAAAACGTTTTAATGTAGTGGTTCTACGCTACCATCCTATTGTGAATACATATTTCCCGTGCGGTATTGGAGATAGAAGCTTTTTTGAACGAAATAACAGAAAATTATGTGGAGCTCACCTGTCTAACCGTCGCAGCTGCCAGTTCCTGCAGCAGCAACCAAATCAGTCGGTGGCGGTCCACTCTACTAACCTGCTTGAAAAAAGCAAGTGAAATTTAACAATTAACCGTGGAGTCTCGGGGGTGTACTTAAGAGGAATAGGTGGGGCAGGGATGGGGAAGAGGAAAGTAGTACTAGTTGTGGTGGAGATAGCAGCGCTTCAGTAACTTGGGCGACGTCGCACCGTGAAAGAAGGAACCATTCAGTATGGAGTGTAGAAAACGCCAAATCTATGCACAAAGTGTGTTCCTGCGCATAAAAACAGCAAGTTGAAAGTGGAGAGCGGCAAAAGCAAAGAAAAGATAGCGAAGAAGGTGTGAAAACTGAAGGTATTTAAGTGAGCACGGAATATAAAAGCCCCGAGAGTCTATCTTTCGCCGAGGCAATGCCCCCCTGGGGACGCCAGTCCCCAAAATATCCGATAGACCGAACCTAACTAACCAAACCCTATTGCTTAACCTAAGTCCCCTGCGGGTGGGGAAGGAGATTGTGGATACCTAGGGGAAAAGGGTGGGGGGATGAATGGGGGAATGTATGAAACTTGTTGCACGTTTATGATGCAGAAATACCCCATATTATCAATTTATGAGCTTCTTCGCATTTATAGGAACATTTTTTCACCTAATTTCTAAACAAATATACAGAATGAATAAATAGCAGGAACTGTATGTATATGCAACACTGATTTCAGGTGGCACCTGATGCCTCAGCTGGTGCCTGGCTGTTGCTCCACCTGGTGCCAAAGCTGGTTCTCACACACCTCAGCAAAACTCTTAAGCCTGCAGTCAATTTATTCCATTTGAACTTTCGTTCAGTAATTCCAAGCACGACACCTCGCCCCTCGTCACCCCTTTCCTTAATTAACATCAGAGTCCGCTGAAAGAAAATTATTTTTATTTTGTGAATTGTCGTGGTCGTTGTGATATATATATATTTTTTTAAAATTAATTTTTATTTTTTATGATATCCGTTCTCTCTTTTCCAATTCTAGCGTGCGATGCTGAGATGTGATAATGAGATCTAATTAGTGCAGTGCGATCTTGCAACACATGTTTGAGATCTTACTATGATCTAACTGTGAGACGTAATTATGCCGAGACCTAATCATGTCGGTTTGAGATTTTCAGATCTAACTATGCGCGTATGAGACCTAATTAATAATGAGATCTAATCATGCTGAAACCTAAGCATGTACGTTTTAGACCTTCCTATGCCGAGTTCTACCTAAAAGTATGTGTTTTATATCTAAACATAGCAAGATCTAACTATATATGCACATTTGAGATCGTACCATGCCAAGATCTAAATATTCACGTTTAAGATCTAACTATGCCTAGATCTAACTATGCTCATTTGAGACCTAACAATCAGGTCTTACTATGCATGTTTGAGATCTAACTATCAGGTCTTACTATGCATGTTTGAGATCTAACTATCAGGTCTTACTATGCATGTTTGAGATCTAACTATCAGGTCTTACTATGCATGTTTGAGATCTAACTATCAGGTCTTACTATGCATGTTTAAGATCTAACTATCAGGTCTTACTATGTATATTTGAGACCTAACTATCAGGTCTTACTATGCATGTTTGAAACCTATCAGGTCTTACTATGTATATTTGAGACCTAACTATCAGGTCTTACTATGCACGCTTGAGACCCAACTATCAGGTCTTACTATGCACGTTTGAGATCGTTGAGATATTAACACATCGTCTCTAACGATGCCATTTGCTCGAGCACCGTCCAATTACTGAGCAGTTCGCGGGGCAGCCAGGAGACACGGGCACGGCTCAGAGGAGGCACTTTTGCACGCGTACACCTGATGTTCCGTACGTCGTTTGCATATACTTAAGGGGAAGCTGGCACTTTTTGCTCTCTAGCTTTGGTGACACTACTCCAGTGCCATATTTACGACCCTCGACTCGAGGGACCGAAAGCTTCCTGTTCTATCGCGGTCGCCGTCCAGCGAGCTTTACCTCAAAGAGTCGATTTACGACGAATTTGCAATTGTTTTTCGCTCCAACTAATGCATAATTAGGCTCGTTTTTCTGCCCGTAGAGGAACGATGCTTACTTTCGAGATGCATCTCCAAGATATCCGAGGGCCCTGCGAATATGTGCATGCTCACAGTGTTAGTAGTTTCTGGGTACGATGAACTTTTTCGAGTGTGCAGATTGCACGATGTGGTTATTTTGCTCCTGCTGATGCACTTGCTAGCCGCTGTAGCCAATCTTTTTTGGGTGTGTGAATTTTGGAGCTGTTTATGAAATTGCGTAGTGTACCACTTTTAGAAGGCCTTTTTCTGTTGATATTATTGTAGTTCAAGTCCCTTTACATTCGTCCGAGAACCAAACTAATTTAAGTGATTGCACATTCTGCCATAATCGATTATTGCACATTTCCTGCAGTGCTCTACAGGTCCGCAGTTTGGGAGGTGAGCAGGGGCACCAACTTTTTTAATTCGTGAAAGTTCAAGCACCCGAAATTTTGAATAGCATACAATCCTCTTCTACATTATAGAGTGCATGAAAAACTTCTAAAAAATCATCTGTTTTAATCTACTACTTATAGAGATTTTGCAAGATGAACTTCCGATGATAGTAAAATAATTATGATAGCAAAATAAAGGAGTAACCTATTCCATTGGGGGGATTGCGCTGCCGCTTGTCTCGCTAGTTTTACGTAGTAGACTTGAATTTTTTTTTTTAATTACATTCAGTATAGCACTCACCACATTCATCCCAGCACGCACAACATTCATCCCAGTGCGCACAACATTCAGCACACTCCGCACAACATTCATCTTAGCACGCACAACATTCAACACAGCACGCACAACATTCAGCACACTCGGTACCCTTCACAACCAGCAAACCACCAGACCTGCTAATGAGAATAAAGCAGCTTCTTCTCTGTGAGCAGGCAATGGCGTGGTGGGTTGCGATCGTCTAATAATATAGTGAATAGCCAGTAGACATCCAGGCCTAATTAACGGACGGCCAGCCGCACAAACAGGTTAGCCAGCTCGCCTTCCGCTGTCGGGCCGCTCCGCTGAAACTGTGACCAACCCACACTCGAATTTTTCAGCAATTTTCGAGTAATCCATTCACCGCGTCGCTTGGAAATTGCCGACGCAGGTTTCTCTTCAGCAAGTTTCAATTAATAGTTTTCGAGTGGGAATGTAGTTCGTGACTTCGAGGGGATTTTGAACAAACTGTTTTATGAAGCATACGCGCGCATATGTGAATATGTGTGTAAAGATTTTCACGTATAAGCTAAAATACTCATTCTTAAAATTAATTTATGCATTCGTAATTCAACTACAATAACATATGTTTTAATGCATAAAATAGATTAGTACAGAGACTACTAGTTGTTTCAAGTATATACATACACCCTTTAAGCGAATGCATGACTGTTCAAGAAACTAATTAATTGAAATGGTGGGTTACGATTAAAATGAAGAATTCCGTCATGTCTAGTCATTGGGAAGCTTTGAATTCCATAAAATTTCTAGTTGGGCGTCCCCTCGTTTGGCATGAAATCTTTTTCTCCCCCAGTTTCCTATTTTCCTACTCAACGTGTTAATTTATTTCCCTACATAGCATGTTAATTATTTCCCTACATAGAGTGTTAATTATTTTCCTACACAGTGCGTTAATTTTTTATCTACTCAGCGGGCTAATTATTCCCCTACGTAGCGAGTTAATTATTTTCCTACATAGCGTGTTAATTTTTTATATGCACAGAGTGTTAATTACGTCCCTACATAGCGTGGTAATTATTTTCCTACATAGTGTGTTAATTTTTAACCTACACAAAATGTTAATTGTTGTCTAACATAACGTGTGAGACCCTACAGCTGCCCGGCTGTGAATGCGATTGAATGCTTGTATTGTACACAGCGTTTAGTGAGAGGGGTTAGAGGGGCTTAAATGAATGTGGTCTAATGGCTTAATATGAATATTTGTTTTGCGTTTATTAGCCCTTCTTACGTGCTAGTATTTCTTCAGCTCGGGTTATGCCATGTTTTTATGAAGATTTGTGTCTTAACGTGTATGTGACATATACGTAAAAGAATCAATGGAAAATGGAACATGAGAAAAAAGTGCCCAAGCGTTCCATTGTTTGGTTTATATTCATTCTCCTGAGTGCATTTTCTCGAAAATTATTATTTGATTTCACCTGGTACTATCTGAAAAATGTAAACTTTATCGTTTTTTCAGCCCTCTCAGTTTTATTATCGTATTAGGAAAGTTTCAAAATCGATTTTAAATCACGTTGGTTGATCAACGTATTTCCCCTGACTCCTTCTCCACGTGCCAAACGACGCAAAACGCTCATTTAAGAGACCTGTGGAAAACATCCATGAAACATTCCGTATCACATCAATCCATAAGAATCCCAGTCAAATTTTTTCGCTGCAGTATGTATAATTACCAATGATATTGGCCGCTCAACCCTGTTTATCAATCATTTTATAAACTCATCGACGGGACGCAAAAAGGCGATACACAAGAAGCTCTGAATTAGATGCGATACATTCAACGTTTCCATCAAACGTGTCGCATTTGACGGAATTGAGTCGAGGGTGCGATAGCTCCGACGATAGCAGTAAAGCGGCGTCTCCTGGGTGAGTAATTTATTGAGGTATTTCGCTTACTCCAGTTCGAGGGAAGGTTCGTTTCAAGCGTGGGTTCATTTTGAACATAATTTATTTTCAAAGTTCTTGATGCATCCTGTTTAAAAAATTACCGCTTGTGAAGGTTCACGTTCAAATATTAGCTGTCATAAATGGTAGATAAAATAACAACTTAAAGTGTATATATACAACCCAGAATTTGTTTTAATCTTCACATACAAGGTAGACGGAAGCTGGACGAGAATTCCCGGGTTAATCCCTTAATTAAGGGGTCAATTTTTTAAAACTTAAAGGGTTGTAATTGAAAAAAGGGTTACGAAATCCAGTTAATTATGTATACCGCTGAGCGCGGTCAGTATTTTCACAACAAAACAAATGGCAAA
>VOMN01015350.1:0-12716 GCA_014899125.1 Orchestia grillus | reverse complement strand
ACAGGGAGGTGCGGGGAAAGGAGGGGAAGGGGGGGCAGGGGAAGGGAGGGGAGGTGGAAGAGAGGGAGGAAGGAGACAGAGGGGTGTAAGACTTCCATGTCACGTGGAGCCAGAGGCCATGCGAGCACTACGGCCGACACTAGAGCTCATTTACAAACATTACACACATGCAGTTCAATTTAAGGATCAATTTCGAACAAAATGTGTAATTCATCCTTCGAAATGCCACCTGGGAATTCAATGTTTCAAGAAACAGACGTATGAATAATACATATACCACTGTATACAGGGTGCACAATTATTCATGTGTACGTATAACTCATTATGTGTAGATTTTTGTGTATAATGACGTGTCCGAGAACTAGTGATAGCGGTGAACTGAATGCGAGAAGACAGCTCTCCTTGCATGTTGTTCTTCATGCAAGTTTTTTAGATGAACAAGTAGTGTGATTATTTTTGCTTGAAATTCTATCAAATATGCGAGAGTAGAGTTCAGCGCGAGTAGAATTTAATTTTCTAAGAGCAAGTTTACGCAGAACAAGGCTATGGTGTTGCAGTCCTGCACCTATATTTTTACCTACATATACGCCTACACTTGCACCTAGACCCACACCTACACCCACATCTACACCTACACCTACACCTACACCTACACCTACATCTACACTTACACATACACTTACACATACACTTACACCTACACCAACATCCACACCCATACCTACACCTACATCCATATCTAAACCAAAGCCTACATCTACACCTGCATCCGTACCTAAACCTGATGCCTACATCTACGCCTATTTCTACACCTACACGCAGAACACTTAGAACACTACCTCTTCAGCAGACATGCAGAGTTCGTTAAGTGAAGTTTTAACTCCCCCCCTCAGCATTGTTCGTACGAATGAAATCTCGTCCTGGGAAGCAGCCAAAAGGGTTCCATACTGACCACCCTAAGAGTACTTAGGAAAAACGAGCATCGCCAGCGTGAAGCATCGTATAAAACGAGTTCAAACAGTCAGATCGATTTATTTATGTTCCCTTCGGTTCATAAAGTCAGTCATAACTTTTTTGAATAAAGTCCCCCACCTGCAACCATATCGTTAAAAACGCAATTTTTATCGATTTAAAAAAAATCATAATTTCAGTACATTTTCTCATGAACCCAATAGGAAAATAATTCCGTTAACAGGCTCACCTTGTGAGCGAAGAGGGCTCCTGTCACACTGTACGTACAGAAGCAAAATACTGATTTTTACTATTGGAACTAGGAGTGCGCGAGAAGCACGTCTGCAAGAGACAAAGAAGCCTTTCATAAGGCCTCTCCATGCGACCAATCAGGCGCTGCGGTCACGATTTCGAGCAACATTATTTTGCGCGTGTCATCCCAGCCAATATCGGCAGGATCCGCTGGTCTGGAAGTCGTCTCACGGAACGACGGTCTCTGCGCTCCATTTGTCTCCGTATTTCTTTGGCTTTGCTTCCATTACGAAGAAAAGTTTTTCTTGTGTTCCAGGCTCCGCAAAACACGCGGGCTCACCAAGTTTCCGCTCCTCGAAAAAAGGTCGTCTAATTCAATGAGTCGGGTGGAATTTACTGCAAATGCGCAGGGCTAGCTAAGATTTCTTCGAGCACGTTAAGACGGACGGGAATTTAAATTTGTGTTCTATGCAACTCAAAGAATGCAGTGCAGATGATAAAAGAAGCGTTGAGGGACATGGTACGAGTAATTTAACTGTTGATTTTCGTAGCTGGCAGCTCCACATGTTGCAGGCAAAGAGAAAAGAGGGGAAGTAACAGTTGGTTTTATATGTAGGACGATACATAAAATCGAGCAGTTGTGCTTACATAGACAGAAAGGTCGATGTTTATGTTTAAGAGGATTACTCATGTGTGCGGGCTAGTCATAAATCGAAAGGAACAAGACACAAATCAGCTATTCATAGTCATAAATTAGCGATTTCTAGTAATAAATGTGTAATAAATTAGCGAGTTCTAGCGATGGGTAAATTCTATTCATACACCCTCTGGTAACTCTGCCTATACCAGTCAAAAATAAACTAAAAATTTAGTTTATCTTCCAGTCACATTGCGCAGGCAAAAATCAAAACCTGCACCCACAATGGTGCACCCGTACTGCATGTCTGTCCTCCCTCAGGTCGCGCACCTCTCGTACGGACCTCTGATTTGGGAGGCAGAGCGTTTGTGGCCGCTTCAGGAGCCAGCTGTCTTTCCGTAAATACATTCAGTAAATATATTGGTCAAAATTATTGGTACGCAAAGTACTTAACACATCTAAGGATTGACAGCTGAGTAATGGGAGGCACGTAACTCTGATGTTAATACTCTTTCCGAAGAATAAGAAATTTTAAAGTGATTGTACAAAGGAAATTCGTCAGTGTACTAAACTGATCTACCTAGCACATTTCAATTTTTTTTTCATTGAATGATGTATTTTTTTCATTCTGAATATTTTTCCACATCTTAATGTATTTTCAATCGCAGCCTGCGCAAGAGACGCTTTGATCAATTTAGACGTTGCACTTTCTTGCAACGAGTAAAATTAGAGCCCTGATAATTCCCCATGACACTGCGGGCTTCTGCCACACTGTAACTCAGGGTCCTTTGATTTACTCGCGGTGCTTCGTCCCATTCAGCTCATCGTGAACACGTGGCTTTCAGCAGCCTATGTTACGGAAACTTTTTCTAACTAAACACATCGGTCGAATCCGTCCGGTCTTCAGAGGTTAAGTTTCCTTATTTCATCCGTAATTTTCAGAGAAACGAGATCTCACTGCAGCCTTTGAGGTGCGCCAGAGAAGTTGCGCATCTGCTCCAAGACTTCCTTAACACTTGGCAAGACCCGCGTTGCAGCGTCGAAGTGTGTGTGTTTATTTGCAGTAGCCATTGAAGCTCCAGCTCGATCTTCTTCTTCTTCTTCTCTTCTTCTTTGAGCGCAGGCTTTAGTAAGCTGAGCTAAGCCGTCGATACGTGACTTGAATGTCCAAAAATTTCCTCAGAAGTGCTGTCACAAGACTTTCTGTGGACTTTAGTAGAGCGTTCGCCAAACTGGGCATTGAATTCGATGAAGTTAAGTAATTTTAAAGCTTTCTCAAAAATCTGCTATCCAGCTGAACGCCTCGGTGTTGATACAGCTGTAGCTTTTTTCGAATGTAGAGGATTTTTATCCGTTTTTGTTCTCCGAGTGTAGCAGCCAACACTGTCCAGTACTCGGTGCAGCCCTCACTATTGACTGCGTGTAAGAAGCCACTCTGTCCGCTATCAGCTGCAGTACACAACACCCACTGCGTGCAGCAGTACAAAACACCCACTGCGTGCAGCAGTACACAACACCCACTGGGTGCAGCAGCACACAACACCCACTGAGCACAGCAGTACACAACACCCACTGAGCACAGCAGCACACAACACCCACTGAGCACAGCAGCACACAACACCCACTGAGTGCAGCAGCACACAACGTTCACTGGGTGCAGCAGCACACAACACCCACTGGGTGCCACAATGCACTCGGGTTCAGACGCAACATCCCCCAGCACATCGGAGAGCCTTATTTCTGATGCACACCCTCATATCAGAGTCCCAGTGAAGCAGGCAGGTGAGCTCAGGCTTTGTGATATTGCACAGCTCGGTGGTCCTCTTTAACTGCTGCCACCTCACAACCTGAGCCTAGCGGAGCTCGAGCGGCAACGACGTCGGCAAGAAGGTGTGTCGTTTGCATGTACGGATGTTGCTCTGTGTTCGGTGGTGTCACCACGGTGCTCATATACAGCGCACAGCGAGTCTGCCCATAGAGTAGCTGAGGTACTCAATTGGGCCAGGAGTTCATCTCCTGAATTTCGAAATTAGGGGACTAGAAGTAATTTTTTGTCATTGTTGCTATCCATTAGAATTACTCGACAGCGACAAAGTGTTATGCTTGAGCGTCACCGACGTGTCGCTCACACATGTATACTGAATAACAGAATCAGCGACGCTTTCTAATCAGCACTTGATGAATTACGTGGTGCTACTTTGAAAACTCTCCCTGTACTGTCATGTTTCCACCTCGGTGTGTTCATGCCCCTACTGTTGTATCACCTTTGACTTTCCAAAATATTTCCTCACCAGTACCGTGATATGCTCTTCCATCTGCCTAAACATTCCCTTAAAGCTTTTAGAATACTGTATATTCCTGATCTTTTGAAAAGCACGCCATACGAGTAATGCTACTTTAGTATTGTCATTTACAGAAGTACTGAGACGAGAATCTTCTTGTAAGGTGCGGCCAATGTATTGGCGTACTGTTCACAGAGCATGACAATCACTAAATGAGATCAGTTCCGGTTCATTAAAGGGCTTTGACACATTGCTTGTCTATCTATCTTACTGTCCAATTAGAAATTTCATTTCTTAATTATCCATTTTTTAGGGGATTCATAATACATGCTGATTTATCTAGGAAGAAAAACACAGTTTTAACGCTTCATTGAAGTAATTAATAAATATAGCAAGCTTGTATTTACTCAATAAACAACTCCTGTTTTCCGAAACCGTTAGGTTTTAAAAATGCAATGATCCTTTTCAGGTTAGGTCAGGTGTCCTTCTGACACCGAACTGGTGCCAGAACGTTGTCCTTGTGACCATATTAAACTTTTCTACGTTTAGCACATTGCCATGCTGCTTCCAAAACGCTTCCTTTATGCTTCCAGAATATTGCCTTTCGCCCATCTTGGAATATCGCCTTACTTCTTCGGGAATATTACATTACTGTTCCCAGAATACTGCGCCGCACTGTCGGTCGAATGTCTATATCACAACTGACTGACGTCTAGAGCCTTTCTTGACCTATGCTCTGAGTTTCTCATGACAACGGGAATTTGTGTAACCAGAAAAGAATAATTTCCTTATTTGCAGTCAAAGCTGCGTTTTAAAAACCTAACGGTTTTGAAAAACATGAGAGTTTTATTGAGTAGACGCAAGCTTGCTATGCTAATGAATTACTTCAATGGAACGTTTAAACTGTGTTTTTCTTCCTAGATAAATCCGCATGTACTATGATTCCTTCTCTAATAAATGATAAATTAAGAAATGAAATTTCTAAATGGACAGTAAGATAGATAGACCGACAAGCAATGTGTCAAAGTTCTTTAATGAGCCGGAACTGATCCTATTTAGTGATTGGTAAAGTGGTCCGTATTTCCGAATGCTTGCACTCCGTCACCGGGCGAGGGAGCGATCGCTCAATCTCAAGCGCCCGTCAAAACAATCAATTAAGCAGCGGCCGCAATCAGCAGGATTGCTGAGAGCTTCAGGCCAAGCTCACCTGGAGTTGCGCTTCTGGTTATCTTAATATATATAAGAAATATTAATATTATTATGCTGCTATTGAGGGTCACAAAAGGTGTACGTTACATCCAAGAAAATCAGTTTCTACCGGTGGTTTGAAGAAACATCGCTTAACTTTCCTGATAAATTTCTATCTGAAACTTCCGTCAACAGTTGAGCAGCGTTAGAAAGTTTACGTAAGATCAGAGAAATTGATGTTACAAGGGTTATTCGTTCTGAATCGGTGTTGATATTCCGAAAGCTATAACCACTATCAGTGAAAATATTGAACCACTGCCAAGAAAGTAGATTTGAATATTGACCATTTAGATATACTCTTGAAAGAAAATTTCACTCATTTTTGTGAATGAACTGCAGGCATGAAAGTAAAATAATTTTTAAGCGATTGTGTATAACATCGAGACTAAAGTAAACGACGTCATGCTCAATTTTGAGTCCAAAATATTCGAGAATTTTATAACGTATGGAAACGTTGCCAAGGTACAGTATCGGGAATAAATCTTTATAATTGGTAATAATAAATGAATTGCACATTTTGTTGATGCAGCTTTGACATAATAAAAAATTGAGGATTGCTTGCTCCAGTTTACATGGCAGGTCTATACGAGAGCTCAAATTTATGTAAAAAAAAGGAGTTTCTATTCTTGGCGCTGCCGATTTTCTCGCCAAGACTTGAGTCAGCACTTGGAAGTCAGGACTCGTCAGCTCAGGACAACACCACTCATCATGATTGGAACTTTAGTGATAATCTTAGTCTTAGTTTTGTTTCAGACAAATTTAGTGTCATTTGCTAACGAAGGCACTTTTTGCCTTAGAGATTCAAATCCTGGAACTTATTTCTACAATGCGACCGTGAAGCCAAAATACTTTACGAGTTTCGCTGAGATGCACGTTTACCAGGCCCTCAAAGACTACATGCGACCAACATCGAATAATATCCTGTTCAACAGCTTCAGCCCTTGATGAACGAATTGAATAGGAAGTTTGAACGAAGCTTCATCAGGAGTAGATTTCGTATGCAGGTGGCGAGATGGAGGCTGCTTAGCAGCAAAGGATGAACGTCGGCATGGGGAAGGGGCTGCGCCGCAATCTGAAGGGACGACCCTTGTCCTTTGATGGCTAATGTAATGGCATTCACCGGAAGGATCCGCCGGAATTCTTGATAGGATTAGGAACTGTAAAGGAAGCGTGATCTTGATCAGGTGGACCTCTGGAGCAACTGGTGTTACCACAATTGCAATTCTTGGGAACGGCGAATGTAGAATTGTTTGCACTCGTGAATTAGAGAAGCAATAAATGTTGGTGAGGAAATGAATTGTACTTATATTTGCTTTTGAATTTTGATCGTTATGAAATTCTAGCTTTGTGTGCGAGTATTAAACGCTTTCTTGCCAAAAACACTGAATAGAAGAAGAGAAAAATTCATAAAAACGTTAAAACCTGATGACCCAGTAAAATGTGAGGATCACTATCTATTATCTCATCAACCTGAATTTGTATAGTTATTGGGGACAAGAATCAAAATTTAAACAGCAATTACATTGTCTCTACTGTAGTACATTCTGAAGACAAACAAGCTTGGTCATGATTAACATTAATCTCGCAAATAATTTCCCAGCTCATTTCTGTTCTCTTCGAACTTACTTTACTACGTCATGTTAATTTATATTTTAGAAGCTTTGTTGCATAGTTTTGGGAAAACGAGCAAAAATCTCTCGTGTTTATACGTTCCAACTAACAACAATAGGGGATGCACTAAAACAAACTTTAGTTTCTTAACCAGTGCCAAGCCCTGCTCGCTTTGGTGAGCGCACTGAATTAGCTACGGAGGGAGAAACCGAGCAGGCATTCTTAGATTCACTACATTTTTAGATTCGCAACGTTGATATCAATTTTCAAAAAGACAAAAGCAAATAGCTTTCGCTCTAAGAATCATGAGAAAAGTTCAACGTTTTTCCGTACGCACGAAAGGGACTTCATTAGCGATTGCAAAACAACAAATGGAGTTTCCAGGGTCAACAGGAGACCACTAAAGCCTCCATTTTGTTAGACGAGAGCGCTTGGTCTGCGCTTCGAGACCATTTGGGAAATCCGACATCTTCTCTTCATGGCCTTCTTCTTTCATGGAAACTGAAACTTCCAGAATTCGAGTCCTGAGCGACCACACTTCGACTATGAACTAAATTAATACATTGGGATACCAAATTGCATTAGCCTACATATGGATCACATTGAAGAAAAAAAATAAGTTCTGAAGAATACCAACCAAACCGAGAACAAACAAAGAGAGTCGTGCCTCTCCCAAGCCCAAAAGTCGACCAAAAAGTCCGCAGTAAAAAGACGGCTGACCGAACGGGAGCGATAGTGAAGACAGCGTAGTGAGGGAAGCCTGGGGCTCGCAGACCCAGAGAGATAAAACGAAGTACCTCTAACCAGGATGGGATAGACCTACAAAATTAACGTAATGAATGCCGTAAGGCACCTCCAGGAAAACTTTAGGTTACTCTTCTTGTAAATTGAGCTTTGGATTCTTCGACGGCCATGATGAAGTGCAAGGATTTGGTTTTTGATGAGGTAGACGTGATGAACTTCATGTGGAAATGGGAAGTCCAGAGTGTGTGGAGATTTCCAAAGAAAGGAGTAAGTCCAAATGACCATTGTCTGAAGCATAATGCAGTGAAAAGTTTTGCAAAGTATATTCCTCACCAATCAGCTAG
Organism: Orchestia grillus; assembly: GCA_014899125.1. NCBI lineage: Eukaryota > Metazoa > Arthropoda > Malacostraca > Amphipoda > Talitridae > Orchestia > Orchestia grillus. Next base: position 4,647 of record VOMN01015350.1, on the reverse strand, counting down.
AACCTGCTCCATTTTCCGGTCACGCTTGTATTAATCCTCCATATGAAGTCGACTCTCTCCTTATTACGTTGGAGAACTTGCAAGGCTGGAGTTTACGATCTGTTCATTAACCTACGTGTTGGCCTACGCTGATTTTCAGGCATCTCCTGTGCTGAGATGCGCAGACTTCGCAAACAGACAGGATGTGACTCCAGCAAGAACAGCGATACTCACGCTGTTTTTAAACTCAGCCAGGCATTTCGAACAAATTAATGGAGCAGCTTATTAGCGTGGCCGTGATTTGGTTGGTGCCATATATAATCGCCACGGCAAATATTTGCGCTGCATCCAGGCTGTTAAAGTGTGCTTCTCCTTTTTTAACAGCGTTCAGTTACGCGAAACTAATGATAGCGCGGCATTTGTTCGGGATAGACATTAAGTGATCATGAATCATTTTTAATTGAGTGCTCTGCATTTGTGATGCATGGAAACATAAAAACACTTATTATTCTTTAAAATTCAATGTTTTAAAGTAGAGTGTGTTCACATATTAAATGGGTCATCTATAACGTTTTTAATTAATAATACAACCATTGTAGATGATGCTAACACATTATATATAGTATCTTACAGTACTGTTTATCAATGAAATAATTTATCAAGGGAACACCTACGTATAAAACATTAACTCAATCCACAAGTGGGTTACAAAGCGTACATTTTGTAAATTCACAACAGAAGGAAGAACATCGCGACAATACTCTAGGAAAGACTTATACAAAGGCTGAGTGCAAGCGACTTGCAGATTTGCCAAAGCTCGTATCAGTTCAGAGCGCTTTAATTTTCCATTCATTTCTCATTAAAGAGTTCTCGATAAGTATTTCCGAGCGCTGCATTGTACAGCTGCAGCAGCTCTATAACTCGTTGTAATTTACAGTTGCAGGTTACCTAGAGCAGACGTTAATGGCTGGTAGTCAGACGTATATTGCATCGTAAAGTTTAGTGGACTCCAGCTTGACGTCCGCCCGTGAGCCGTTTTCTAGACGTTTGATTGCGTCACAAGAAAATGCAAGGAAAACTACCATTCTGATGACGAATTCGCGACGGCAATCGCTTGTAAAAATAATGGCGATGGTTCTTGAGGAGGAATAACGGTGAATGGAGTGTTGTGTGTAATCGGTGTCACAATTGTGAAATTACAATTACTAGGTGACAATTTGCAGTATTTATTTTTCTTGGCAAACAGTTGTCGATTTTTTTCAAAATGCAAATACTGGAACGGGAAAAACGAAAAATGAATAAAAAATTAGAATGCAATTGAAATTTTGCTTGAAGATAACAACTTTGTTGCTGGTCTCTGCTGGTTTAAATTCAGCAAATCGAGCAATTCCTATAATCAGTGTAAGTGTAAACAGAATCAACTATTCACACGTATTTTTTTCTTTAGAAATAACTTTTAGCATCGATGAAAGCTTCATGACATTCACTCACCAAAAAAGAGCGATAAAGCAAACAAGAAAGGTACACAAAACCCCATTAAAGATAAATACAGTTCATCCAAAAACAAAACAAAAGATACCAAAATTGAAAAAGAAGTCGACGTGCTCGCCGTTAAGGAGCAAGGCCAAATGGTGAACGTTCAAGATAAGGACAGAGCAGCGCCTCCATGGAAAAGTTTACCAGAATGGCAACACGAGACGGACATTGGCTAGGGAGGTCCGTGCGATGTGGGAGACAAAGAACGGAGTTTGAAGCTGCTTGCGATGACGGCGGTAGGAAAGCTGATCTCTTCAAGACGCTTCCAGACTTATTTCGAAGGAATTAGATTCAAACGGTGCCCCTCTGTGGAAGCACGAGCTTGAATGAGTGTGTTAATGTCTGAAATATTTAGTTTTTTCGTAGGTGAGCGTGTGATCAACTGTATCATTTTAGACTTATTGAAAAAATAGAAGTTCATGACAGTCATTTTCAAGACTGACAAATATCTAACTGTTAACAAGACTATTGACTTTCACAGTTGCTCAGTCGTAAATTAAAAACTGTTTCTGCCAGGTAACGGGGCAAAAATTGTAGCGTTATTAACAAGTTCATCGAGATCGAATGAGTCGATGAATGTCGGTAGAGGTTCACCACAGCAGGGAAACTCCGACAGCTCTAAGTGATCACAAAAATTTTCAAAAGACGTTGGATTCTTTTCGAGAAATTTGGTCTTCTCAATCGTGTTGATATAGAAAATAGAAACATAGTTTTCAATAAGGATTTAATTTATCATCTTCCAAAATGTAATTAATACTGTGAAATGTTATGTTCATTCGGAGATTCCGAGTTTAGTAGCGCAGTGCGGGCGGGCGTGTCTGCCCCCCGCCCGTGGCAGGACCTACACGTGAGTTCAAAGCAGCTCTGGAGGGCACAAGTTTGTTCACAAAGTAACGAGGAAAGACAGGGAAACACATTATAATGTGAAGGCTCTCTACGATGTACACTAATGTGTGGTAGAAGAGCTAATACGTGTTATTTATCTGCAGCTGAATAAAATTAATGAAAATGGGAAGATTAGGAATCTAAGAAAATAAACATTCACGATGAAAAATATGCCAATAAAAAACATTTCTTTTTCTGATATCAATAAAGTTTGTAAAAATTGAATAATATGTTAGAGCAAATGCCATTTAAGATTTTGAGAAAATAAAGAGTTACCGAAAGGAGACCCGAGGTCGCGTCGAAAAAGCGGATGTAAACTTATTGAGACGTTGAATAGACGAACGAGGCTCACGTCAATACATGCGCTCCATTATGGCATCCATGTAATACGAGGACTGATGTAAAATTTTGCGAAACAACACTGGCGAAAAAATGCAAGCCATGTGGTCTGTGCGTTCATTGCAAGCGTAAAGGTGATCGCAACGAGTCCTAAAACCAAACTCATCAGTAACTGCTTCAAGTGTTCGTTTTTCTCTGCGCTAGAAACGGGCCCGTTACGGTGACCGCAAGTGCCCGGTGGGGCTTAATTATCAGATAGCGAGTAAAATAACAGTCCCGTAAGTTCTCAAATGTGATTCCGCTCACCGAAAATGCGCCTCGAACTTCAAATCTTCCTCTCTCATTTGGAGATAGGGGTGCGGTCAAAAATAACAAAAATATGACGCCGGTGAACATTGAGGGCTGTGGTTAAAGAAATGATTTTGTCAAAGAAAAATATGAAGCCTGCGAGGGGAAATATTTAAAATAAAAACATACGGAGAGGCGACAATTTTAAGTTTTTTACTAAGAACAGTGAAACTGATGGACAAATTCACATAAATCATAACTACCGTAAGGTCAAAATTAAGGCCCTTCATTATTTATTCGGAAACTTTGATTCAAATGGAACAAATTAAGCACAACAAATCAAAAAGCATTGTTTTGACAGCTAATAGTTTCAGGGCTAATGGGGAGTAGAGTTTTAGTGTTACAAAATTTTTGAAATATCAAACACGGGAATTGAAGCTTCTGGTCTATTTTAAAATGTATATGTTTCTTAGATTTTGAATTATCATCTATTTGAATTCAAGTTGCATGTTCATCTCTTGATTTACGTGTTATAAAAATTTTGAAATACTATATCAGACCTCGAATTAAAACTTCATATGTATTTTCAAATTTATACGTCATTCAGATTTTGAAAAGCTAGGCCCTTGAATTAAAGTTTCATGTTTATTTGTAAATTAGAACTATTAAACATTAGCCCGTTGAATTAAAATTTCCCGCTACAAAGCACTGATGCCACTGAACGTATTGTTGAATTCTGTTTTGATTTATTACCTCTTTACAGTTTGTGCATGTTTTGCTAACTTTATCTCACTTATTTCGGAACTAAACATCACGTATGATAAGAAAAGGTTGACATTTTGGTTATATTTTCATTTTCTTATATTAATTGGTTCTATCACGCGAAGGATTTCGAATTCTGTCACTGTTTGAGTAACATGCTATTAAGATAATCTTGAATGGTTTTCTGAATTGAATAGCATTTCACCAACATTTTCCAAAAATTGTAAGTGAAATAAAAGCTATAACGTACAACAATTCATATGGGGCTCACCAAACTCTCTCATAAACGTACACAACAAATCAAACCCCGGCCGTCAATTCTTACAACCCGAGAGTGTGTTCACGTCTCGCAAAGAGGGGCATGGTTTTGTAACAGAAGCCAAGGGCTTGTAGAGTGAACGCTTCGTCGCTATTAACATGGCACTAACTTCAAGAAGATGTGATGAACGCAGTCACAGTGTTCCCTAGCGTTCCCCTGCCTTTAAGAAGCATAAAAAATGCTACTGCTTGAAAAAATCTTGCTTTTTAAAATCTTGGTGGCAATGAGGTGCCTGTCAGGAGAAGGAAGGAGCTCGGTGAAGTGTGACCTGAGGAGAGGGACAACTGAGGAGGTTCTCCCCTTTCTGTTTTCTCTTTTTTTCTTAACGTATTTTTTTGCAAGCTTTTAGGCAACGGGCCTGTCTATTGCTGTTTCAATATTTTTTTTCATCGGTGCGAGGGGAGCTGTAAGTTTTGTTTGCTCAAAAACATCTTATTCTACGACGAATTTAAAACATTACTCTCTTTAACACCATAGCCAAGAACTGTCTGTTTAACACCATAATTTTTTTAAGAACTGTCTGTTGGGAAATTAAGCAT
>VOMN01015347.1:0-13698 GCA_014899125.1 Orchestia grillus | reverse complement strand
CGATTATCGTTATCGATTAGGAAAATTTCAGAGTTATCGATTATCGTTTGGGAAAATGCGTTATTGATGCCTATCACTGACTGTCGGGGTGACGCAATCGCGACCGAGTGATAACGAAGCGAGAACTACAGGAAGCTCACGTCTTGAAGCAAAATTAGAAAACTTCGATGTAATTCAGAACAAATGTGAGGCTGCTGCATTTGCGCCACAACTGCTTCACGCTATACGGCTTCAAGAGAGTCGCATCGCTGACGAGACATTGTCCTATACCGAGCCACTTTAGCACTGCACAATGCATGGAGTTCTAAGTTCATTATAGAAGGGTAAACTACAGCGGGCTTTTCAAAATCACTCGGGTTACGTAAATTCGACTCAATGATGAGGCACACAGCAAAACACGTTACTGACGTCGAGTTACGTATCTGTGAAGGAACACAGCCAAGAAGTTATACATCGATGTTGGACGTGCCTTTACAGTTTTACGGTCAAGGGTCTTTACGATAATAAAAGTGGAATACCTCATAAAAAGCAATGATTTAACACTTTGACTGCGATTCTCCCCGCAGGAAATATTTCATGTCGACAAAAATTTCGGCTGTGAGTTTAAAATTGAAGGATTTAGCTGTCACAAATATGGTTATCCCATTCATTTTCCCCCTAATCCCAACTAGCTTATTCGAGTAATGAACACAAATTTTATGAATACTTGAAAATTTGTGTTTATATATGTTAGTACTCTCATTACGTTAGGTTAGATGATCGCGTGTACCACATATGGCGCACGTTGCAGTCAAAGTGTTAAATTCAAACTTAACATGACGTGCTATGAAGAATGAGTGATCATACCTATCATCAGAAAGAATTAGAGCTGTCTCGTTTGTCACTGAACACCAACTACTTTCTTTTGAGCTGATCGAACTTGTCACTGAACACTATCTACTTTCTTTTGAGCTGATCTTACTTGTCACTGAACACTAACAACTTTCCATTGAGCTGATCGCCCGTATCACTGAACAATAACTTCTTTCCATTGAGCTGATCGCCCTTATCACTGAACACTAACTACTTTCCATTGGACCGATCGCCCTTATCACTGAACACTAACTACTTTCCATTGGGCCGATCACCTGTATCACTGAACACTAACTACTTTCCATTGGGCCGATCGCCCGTATCACTGAACACTAACTTCCCTCTATTGAGCAGATAGTCCTCGCTCAACAACAGGGCCTTAGGACCCACAGCAACGGCCCGTAAGCAGCGTACGTTCTCCTCGAATTATTACTCAATATTCCCGGCGTTATTCGACAGAAGACTCAATGCAGCCGGCACGCAGGGAGGCGGCGTCGCATCAAGCAGGTTCAGCACCAACTTCTGTGTCACCACCGAAGCGTAACGAGGTCAAAATATCAAGTGTTGTTCGCATCCAGGGTAGGATTAAAAATTTGTAAATCATCCAAGCAAGCGACTTAGCATCAACCCATAAATACCCGAAAATGAGCCGGAGGAGAGTCGGACGTTCCGTGAAAACAGTACCGTATTTTAATCTCTGCAGAGTTTTGCGCTGTGCAAAAATACTCTAACTCCCAAATCAGCGTCGGCGTTTGGTGCAAATAGCGAGAGTCAGCTGTAATTACGATAAGCCTTAAGCTCTCTCTCCCCCACTGACTCTCGTCAAGGCGCTCAATCTGCACTATCGCCTGTTGATTTTTTTGCATCGGAAAGTTGAGGAGCTCCGCATTAGCGGCACTTCATCTATCGGACAGGGACGTGCGTACTCGTCCTGACGACTGCGGCTTTATTCAATGCAAAGTGCGTGAATGTGCTGAGCTGCTCTTCGAAGTTCACGCAGTGTTGTAATCTGAAATTAAACCTAACGTAAGTGGTGCTTTTCGCACCCACTGGAAAAAATAATTAGCATGAGATATTTGAGGTTGTAGAAATATCATTCGGTTAGACCTTTCAAGGGATAAGAAGTCATGATTTTTCTTGTGGTGTTCACCTTCACTCAAAAATACCTGCATGATAATTTGAAAAGAACGCATGCGAAGTATACAGCTAGGTTTCCTGTAATACTCCGAGGAAATTGAGAAAAATTCCACGGAATTAAAATTCAAAAACTTGAAGTTGAGAATTAGAAATTGAAAATTGGAAATTAAAAAATTGCAAATGAAAAATTGGAAAGTGAGAATTGAAATTGAGAATTAGAAATGGAAATATTGGAAATGGAGACATTGGAAATGGAGAAATTGAAAGTGAAGAAATTAGCAATGGAGAAATTGAACATGGAAGAATTGAAAATGAAAAAATTGAAAATTGAGATATTAAAAATTGAGAATATGAAAACAAAGAAATTGAGTCGGAACCCGAGCACGCTTGAATTCCGACACGACACAAAGTACAGCACCGCCAAAACCGAGGTAAAGTGCTTTCTTTTCAACGGAAGAAGCGAGCAAAATGCGATTACAACGCGACGTCGAAATACCGTTGCAGCGCAAACAGCGGAACTCGGTCAGGACGCGTCGTGTGAATGGGTAAGAGCATAGTTTGATGGCATTAAGTGGTAAGTTTAAACCCGATGATATTTCAGTGGAAATTAATAATGTAGTAAACTATACGAAAAAACACAAGTAAAATATAAATTAATAAAACTATGAAATAAGCATACAAAACAATTACCACAATAGAAATTTCCGATGGAAAATAAGAATCAAAACTGTAACTAACCTAGACACCTGCATCACGCTACAGTCGGTAACTGACCTGGACACCTGCAGCACGCTTCAGTCGGTAACTGACCTGGACACCTGCAGCACGCTTCGGTCGGTTACTAACCTGGACAGGTCTGCAAGTTAAATCTGTTCTTGCGACCACGTTTGCAGCGGCTGAAGTGTTTCCCATGACGAGAGAAGCTGCCGTAATAACGTCAGTTCGAGGTTCCCAACAAAATGCCGAATCACGCAAGATTACAGCCCGCTACCTGCCCGGACATGCCCAACTTCTGCCACCTTCGAACATTTGCATAAAACTAACCCCACGGTGGGTGCCTCGGTGTGTGTTCGTGCGTATGTGTGAGCTGGGAACCCATGTGCACCTGCTGCACATTGGTGGGCAGTTGTACACTCTCATGTATTTACGAGTGGTGGCTGAGGAGCACGGAACTGTATGGGTCGTGCAGTCAACATTCCAGTTTTGAGATAAATCCTGTGGTCACGATTCCTGCTCCGTCGAGATTCCCGTTTCCTCTTCATGCGATTACCTGCGCGCCGAATTTCTTATCTTCGAAAGATTTTCATTTTGCTCAGGTCTGAACTTCAATTCTGATTGCTTGCGCACAATTCAAACTTCGATGGAAGTTACTGGTTCTTCCCTCTGATAAATAATATTATTTATGTGTCAAGACTGTTTTTTTTTTCGCAACAGTTTACCGTTTTACAACAATTATATTTGATTGAAACTCATGCACAGCTATATCAGATATTTTGGCATGTTTTAAAGAACATTTAAAACACAGAAAGACCATCCATGTAAGCCTAATTTAATGTAAATCAAATTGATTTCGTTGTGGCAACTGTACATATGGCCCTATAGATTCCCACTCGATCATATATATATATACCTTGCATACGTGACCAATAGATAATAGATAAATAAATTTTTACATCATAATTTACATATTATACGCACTCAACTGCACAAGTTGGTATAAAAAATAAAATGTAACACAGCCTGTAATGTTTGCATTGGGCCATGCCCAAGTACAGTTCCCTGAATCAAGAGGATTCCACATTACGAAAAAGTCATGACTGAGAAAGACTTCCAGCCGCAAAGACTCGGTCCGCTCTACACTTCATGGCACAATGCACGAACAACCACTATGCGAGCGTCAGTGTTTTTTGGGGCCTCTGGAGTCGAACTTTTGAAGTGTTGTTGTGCGGCAGGATAACTTGCTGCTGCTGCTGTTGCTGGACCCGTGCTGTGTAGCATGCAAAAAAATGTGCACAATAACATGCAATGCCTTTTGCAATAACCCGCAGAATAATATAGGGTAGCATAGAAAATATTACAGATGCATTATCGCATTCAATACAGCGTTCAAGATAGTAATGCAATTTGTATGGTAACCAGCCTGCCTTCTACTTTAATTCATGTCCCAGACGTGATTTTTTCCTTCAGTTCTACAAAGCGTGTTTCAAAGGTTATGCATTTTAAGGGTTAATAATCAATAAATGAAGAGTTTCCTCAAAACATCTAAGAATTTTCCCGTGTTCATTTTCAAGTAAGTACGCACGCAAATACTTATATTTTTCCAAACCAGTTTTTGATATTCCCAACGCATTGAATAAAACGAGGTAAATGTCCCAACATGAAAAGCAAGAAATTGCTTGCATGTACTCCCGCTAAAACCATCGCGGACAAGATCTCGACCTCTTTTTTCCCGTGAAAACAGAAGCATGAGAAGCGAAGAGCCTGCTTTTTGGCAGCGGACCACAAGCAGGAACCCCGCCCTGCATGGACGACCCCCAAATAATGCAGTCAAGTTTTTGTCCGGATGGCGACACGCGCGCTGGGCAGTTTTTTCTCGGGCGGCCGCGCGAGTGCGCCGTTTTGCGGACACGGTTCCGACCCATGAATGAGGCGCAATTGTGACCACGCCAGGTTTTTGCTCCTCCTGTAGTACGGAGTGTTGCACGGTAGCCATGATACCTCGAGGACGGTTATGGGCATAGCTCCTTCCATTCATAGATGAAGGAGGACCACCGAGCAGCGTGGGTCGGCAGTCGCCCGAAAAATTAGAGGAAAACCGTAATAATTAGCAATGAAGGCATTGGCACTTTGGGGAATATTTTGGTTATTTGTTGTGGTTAATGAAAAGCGCAGAAATCCTGAAAGAAAAGAGAATCATCGGTTGCATAGAAACGCGACTAAACTGGAACAGATTTTTCAATCTATTTTAGAGCTCAAAATCTTCTCCGTGCAAATAAGATGTGAGTATCTTGTTTTAGAGATCAGTGTAGAACGCAAATGAGTTCGAAGGAAAAAACTGGAAATATGCATCAAAAAAAGATGTTCATGAAGAATATAATCTTTATTCCAATTCAGTTTACACATAGCATCTTATTGGGTTATAATGCCATTTCCCGAAGCACCTGAGAGCGGTGAGCAATGTAGAGTTTGACCTTCCCTCCCCAAAATATTCAATCCTTGACCACTTGAAAATCAGCCTTAGTGCACTCCCGGGATCGAATCTTGGATTTCCTCAGTAAAAGGTAGCTCGCTGTACACTCCGCCACATAGCCCCGTGCTGTCTTAAATAGGCAGGAGCACCTGGGGTACTCGTACCTTTGGCCCGATGTACCTCGGACCTAGTGTTGATTTTACCAATCACGGCAGGTTGATCAGGAAACTATTACTCTCACGAATTACCAAGAACTGCCTAAGATTGATATGTTAGGTCTAAGATACAACTGCTTCTTCTGTATATTTAAGCGTTTCTTGAAATATCGAATTCCTTAGCTAGATTTTTAAGGGTGAGTTGTATAACCTCTCTTCAGAAAATATTTACATGGTTTGAGAGATCACAAAAATAAATAATTGCTCAGTAAAAGTTCTCCAAAGCATCCTTAAAAACTACTCATATACGTTATGTATACACACACATGAAACACGAGACAAACAGCGACGCGTGACAGCACAATCAAAAAATGACATAACGAGCGCAATCCCACTTCGGCATCAGCACTCAGCAGGAATATCCTTCGTCCCTCCCCGCCCCGAGAGAACATTTCGGCCCGCACGGGCAGGCCCAGCTATAGAGCGCACGCCTCAGCGCCCCATCGACCAGCGCTATGACGCACACAACGTCCGTGCGCAAGAAGAATTGGCGGCTTGTACGCAAGGAGGCTGTAGAGTGCGGGTCTTGTTCGCTGATGATAGCCATTAATTCCAGTCCCGTGGCAGGCTGGGTGTCTCGAGTACGACAGCGGCATACCACACCAACACCGAGCGTAGGAAGCATATCTCTGGTGACATGCTAGTCGTATACACTTGAGGGTTATTGAAATTCGTACCTGCGTGGTGGTGGTAGAGTTGGTACCCCAGCACCTCTGCGGTGACATGTTAGTATTGTACACTTGAGGGTTATTGAAATTCGTGCCCGTGTAGCGTTGGTAGAGTGGGTATTCCTCTAGAGTTGGTGGTAAAGTAGGTAAAACGAGCATCTCTCCGGTGACATGTCAGTTCTTCGTACTCGAGGGTTACTGAACTCATGCTTGTGAACTGGGGTGATGTTGGAAGTGGTGGAGGTGGTAGTATTAAGGGTTAAAAACATCCCACGCTTAACCAACGATTTATTTCACGTGTAGATCATACCATGTTTGTAATTAGATGCAGCTGATTAATGATTGTAAATTCTAATCAGACATCCAAAATCACCGTTATATAGAGAAACATTTTAAGTCACGATAAAACTCATCTATGTCATCATACGTCATGATAAATAATCTAAATATTAAGACTGAATGTTTAAAATCTCAGCTATTTGAAAAAATATTTGTACGGCATGATAGATGTCCAAAAATAAAAATAATAATTACAAAATCCCTGCTATACGTGTATAGAAAAACTTCCTTTACAATAGACACGCATCTAAACCAAAAACCAGAAGTTTAGAATCCTTGTTTAGCAGATAAACAAAGTTCACGACAGATGTGCAACAGCATAAAGAAATTGAGAATCAGTGTTACACAGAAGAATACAACCTCGACAGATGTCTAAAAACATCCCTGCAATACAGGTAAACAAAGTTCACGACAGATATCTGACAACACTAGCGGCAGCCTGGGGTCCGTGCTGCGCTCAATAACAAGCGTACCTCACAGATGTCTCACAAGTGTCGACCACAGCGCGACACGCCCTGACCAGGTCCGCGGTACCCGGTCCACATTACTCGAGTACATGTGAATCAGGCATAGTACATACAGGTGCTCATGTCTACATGTACTTCAGTGGCAGGCGACATAAGCTGTTTGTTGGGTGTGCCAACCCTTCGATGCGTGGTAGTGGTGGCGGCTTTTTGCCTGCCGCTAATTTCACTCGTTTAATTCAATGTAATCTCAATCAATTCAGGCATTTTGTAGCTCGAATCTTAAATGTCGATGTTATGGAGCATGGGAAATGTTCGTGGCGGTACGACATGATTGTAACCGGACCAGTGATGGACATCTTCCTGCTGGGTTGCAGCTGTTGCTGCTGCTGCACCCACTACAGCCATATCGCGCAGCTGCCCAAGCCGCTCAGAGGGCGACGGTCGATCCAATACCAAAGTACATTGTACCCTCCTGTTCACATGAATTATTAAGAAAACTGTACCAGCAGGCTCTAACCTCAGGTCCCGGTATTTTATAAGACAATATCCAATGTATTTTGTCTACCAGTTGAAATTATTAACATATCTCAATACTGACCCAAACTCGACTTAACACTGCGCATGCAAAGCTGGCCTGACACCGTGCATGCAATGCTGGCCTGACACCGTGCATGTAATGCTGGCCTGACACCGTGCATGCAATGCTGGCCTGACACCGTGCATGCAATGCGAAGGAGTGAGACGGGGGAAATTCGGCTACAAATCTCTGTCGTCCTATTAGTGTATACAAAAATTTTGTGAAAAATATGAATATATTTTTAATCTCTACTATGGTTTTACTATTTGCATAGGACTTCCGCAATAAGTTCTAATTATCAGCCGTTTCATTCTGAAATAGGGTTTTTTACTCGGTTATTTCGCAAACAATAACTTCCCATCCTCAATTTTTAACCAGAAACTCAGAAAATATTAAAATAATACACATAGAAAAAATATTATCTCAACTAGTGCTCCGAAATTGCGGTTATACTTTCAACTCCCTTCCATTGGCTCCCACTCCGACAAAAAGAAGCACGACATTTTATCCATGGTCCATTAAAGCTTCCCTCAAATAAATGCACGTATATACTGTCGTAATAATACAAACATACATAGGTTCCTTCTTCATTCTTCAAGAGGAGGGAAGCTCCTGACGTGTATAGATAAGCGTATGATTGCTGCGAGCAGTCTTATGTTGGAAGCCCCGCGCTCTTATGAAGGGTACATTCATCGTAAATACATCCGTAACCGATCGTCTTGTTCGTTATCTCAGGTGAACATTAATTATCTTCCTCATTACCAGAGCGGAAACAGCGATATGGGCCGGTCAACTAGCCCGCAAACTTTGCGGAAATTTGTGGAAATAATAGACTTATTTCATCTTGCGTGTACTGCATTTATAGAAGAGATTTATACGCAATGATCATAACTAAAGCTGCGGCTCTCCAGTGCTCCTCATGACTTATTTGTTCCGTTGGTGATTGTGATTGGCTTTACGGATAATGGATGTTATCTAACAATGTTCGGAATTTTTCTGCACTTTAACGATTTTCTGTCAAATAAATAAAGCAAAGACCATGATAGCTACAAGAATTTCATTCTTTCAAATGTTATGGAATCGAAGTTTAACCTCAGCTTTGAGAACATCATTAATTGTACCCAAGCTCAGAGAATTTTGTTCCGCATATTCCCTACGATTTGGTTACCTCAGCTTTAGTTAGGTGGGCCTTCAGGACTTTTATTTTTGATGCTCACTTGCCGTTTTCATTTTTATGCCTTCTTCGCTTATTATTCTTCATCGCCTCTTTCTCATCCAGGTTAACTTGCTGCTTCTTTGCGCAGGAAATTGTATGTGGGAACACAACTGTGCATAAATTCCACGTTTTCTCAAGTCCACACTAAATGATCCCTATTTTTCCCTCTCTTTGGATTACATTCCATGTGTGTAGGGAGCATTGAACTAACTAATAATCTAGTCTAAGCCTCCCCCACGTCCCAACAAACGGCATACACATAACTGCATGGTACACTGTCATCTGCAGTCCTACTATTGCTTTCACACGGATCTTTCAAGGAGCTTTTGAGCTGCAGTAAGACATGCAGACCTGAGGCCTCAGCCTAGGTCTAGTAGACATTCCCGCTATTCCTGATCACTAGCGCAGCGCGGCTTCCGTCGTCAAATCGCCCGGCTGATCCAAGTTGACGCTCCACAAAGTTGACGGCTCAATCAACACGGTGTAATCTTGTGCTAATCCTTCACCAGATCGACCGAAGAATGATAATTTCTGCGACCAATTTCCCATTGACAGGACCCTCATTCATCAGAATGTGCCATGCAAAATGTGGTACAAAAGCCGAATGATCGATAACGACTCAAGAGAAATTCATTATGAAATTAAGAAACCTTCTTTGAACAACCCATAAAATTTGCACTAATTAGCTCGCTTCCAGGAGGTAAGGTACGAAGAAACAGGGAGGAAGGAGAAGAACATGTGCTTGAGGAAGTTGTTCATAAGTCTGAGTAAAGGTCCCAAGTTTAAAGCCTTTTGTTTAAGTAGCTCGCATTTGCTACCAACATTACGAGTGATGATGGTTCATTTTTAGGTTCCGCTCCAGTCGCCCCACCGCTTTGTAAACAAGAGAGAAACATTCGACCAGAGACCATGGCAAGTGCCATCTTTCTTGCCATCCGCCGCGGTCACGCCTAATGGCTGCCATAATAAACAGTCGCTCCCTAAATGCTATGTTAATTACTGCGCTCAGGCCCGCCACTCATTTCAAAGTTTACGCCCTATATTGGAATAAATGTAGAAACCAACAATCCATCCTAAGCGTATTCTAGATACACATCAAGAAGAAGACCGTCATTTACGCAAGAGCTGCGGCGGTCATTGCGCGAGTGTCGCGGGAGGTGCGGGGACCGGTGCAGTGAGAGCATGAAAGCATGGCTCCAGCGACTCAGCCTCTCCTTAAAGGGCGTGTGGGTATGGGTATGTACCTAAAGACCAGCTGTCAGTTTCAAAGTCGAATTAGAGTAACAGACACTGAAAACATTTATGACAAAGTCATAACTGAAACGCGAAACTTGTGGCTTTACCGTGTACATTCTACGTTCATGGAAGGGAAATTTATAAGCACAAGAGCGCAATTGAAATTGCGTTTCCCTTGTGAATAATTGAAATATCTGACACTTTAAGGCAATGCATTGAACAATTGCAATACTCATGAAATGGTTCGTGAAGCAATTGGTTGTACCATGTAAAAGCAGCCACAGCTACAACTAGCATCCGCAGTCACAACTGGCAGCTGCAGCCATAACTGGTAGCCACAGCCACAACTGGTATCCGCAGTCACAACTGGCAGCCACAACCACAACTGGTAGCTGCAGCCATAACTGATAGCCACAGCCAAAACTGGCATCCGCAGTCACAACTGGCAGCCACAACCACAACTGGCAGCCGCAACCACAACTGGCAGCCACAACCACAACTGGCAGCCACAGCCACAACAGGCAGCCACAGCCACAAACACTACAGTGGGCCACTGTGTCTCGAGGCAGTAGGCGATAGAGTCGCTACTGTCACTATTGCTGCAGATACAACCGATGCTTCAAGTGCCATTGATGTTCCATTTGTCCCCGCGGCAACAAGTGCCACTCATGCTCCAAGTGTCCCCGCGGCTACAAGTGCCACTCATGCTCCAAGTGTCCCCGCAGCAACAAGTGCCACTCATGTTCCAAGTGTCCCCGCGGCAACAAGTGCCACTCATGCGCCAAGTGTCAATTCGCAGAGCAGGCAATGAGGGCCGCGCTCTGCCCAAGAAGGCCTCACTCCAGACGCCAACTGAGCACAGTGGCGCACGCCCTAGTCGTCCACTCCACGCAGTAACCCACGGCAATATATGAAGTACTCTTATTTCAAGTGGTGGTTTCAGCTCCCTTTTCCCCTCCCCACAACGTCCAAATTCCCCCTCCCCTCCCACACACACACATACGAATGCACTTCTACGTAAACATTCCCGTGCTGATGCGCCGCAGGAAGTACTGGAAATGGCTTCAAATGGATTATTTCTAGCCGGTCCGGCAAGGCTCTCCTACCATCTCGTGTTGTGGTCGTATGTAGTTCTCCAGAATTAATAAATTATATTTTAGGGGTTTTTCTTCCCCCTTAAGTAATGCACGAAAATGGCATTTTCTAAGTGTTTCATAGTTGAAACGCTTTATATAATCAATATTTTAGCCATAACTGGAAGGAATGCATTTAAAATGAATACACTGAATGATTTTGTTGTATTCAATCTCAAAATGTAAATTTCATGATTCAGTATGGGACCCATTCTCATGTGCGTACATGTGGACCCTAGCAGAGGAATACCTCTTCTGCGTACCTCTTCTTCTTTCCTTCTTTATTTCGAGATTTTTTTAAAGTAAATAAAAATTTAATGCTCAGAATTTAATATTAATGAATAACAATAAAGTAATATAGATACCATTTAGTAAAATAAGCATCAACTATCATACTTTATGATACCATATAATTTGTCAGAAATTAATTGAGCATTAGTTAAACCTGTATATCAAACAAACACACCTGATAACCCGACGAAAACCCACTCTCATTATCACTCTGCTCTCCCGCCTCCACCGCTCCTCGACTGCCAGTTAGCCCAGCGCTCACGGATTGCTATCGCATCCTAGCGTTAAATCGAGCCTTTTTTAATGATGTTCTTTGGTCGCGCTATATTAAAGCGACTGCCGTAGCTGGGCTCCAAGCACAGTTCATTTCTCCCCACTGCCACTCGTACGAACACACTCCAGGGAGCCAAAGCTGTATGGTGACACAATGCACCTACTCAAATGCATAGGTTTTTATGCACATCACCAGCGTAGACAGCTACGCGTAGGTCACCCACATGCAAGCTGCTATTACATCAACTTTCACTCGTGAAAAATATTTGCAGTTACATTTTGCACTGACGCTAATGGTCTGCACTGATGATTCCCTCCAGAAATTTGTGCCCTTAAAAAGCACTACGCTCGTGCATGCACGCGTCGATGTAAGTTCCTGCCCTCATCCTTGCGACGCACGTACGTGTGTCGTCCATGTCGCGAGGAGATGTGAACCTGAAGTACACACGGCGCTCTTAGGCATGCCGGGTGCTGTCGACGATCATGATTTCTTAAAATGCACACTTACGTAAAATAAATACGTCACTGCCTGTGGAAATATAATCACGTACCTGTGGTACAGGTTCAATTTCATATCATCTCTATTTGTATGTTTATGTATGTACTTGCACATCAAAATAATAAAATGATATATGGCCCCCATGTTGTCGCAGTGGTGGGCTAATGTCAAACACAACCCGAAACACACACACTAGCATATGCAATATAAATTTTCGTCAATCTTCCCAGTCGTCGTAAATTCACTTCCCTTTGCCCAGTCAACAATGCTTGTTTTTGCGAAGTCGGTTTTTATCAGATTTTTTAAATGTATTTATCAGGAAGCCCGAGGTTCACTTTTTGTACGTCGCGCAAGAACTGCAAGCGGCGCTTGTCCGTTGAAGGCTCATCAAGAAATAAGTCGTTCTTCTATCTTTTGTCGTCACGCACTTCCCCCTTCTCTAGCATCGGAGCTTTAAATTACCAAGAAGCTCAGGGAACGGTAAAGAGATAAAAAGTAAATAATTACTTAATGTTCGCAACAGGAAAATTTAATGACAGATTCTGCAAGAAACACTACAGCTCAAAAAAACGAGGTTCTATAAAAATGGAACAAAAATGGTACACCAGGAAAATACTGATACAATTTAACAGCAGTCGCCCGTGTGGTGGCCAGCCCAAAGTGGGATTTTTTCGCTCAATTGATCTTTTTACAAGCACCTTTATAGTAGCAGGCGCTTGATAACTTGAAAAGTCACCGGGGGTTGAACTTCTAGTTCGTGGAATGTTACGCAGCAACGGGTTTTCCGCAGTAATCCGTGAAGGAAAAGAGCTCCACGAGCACAAATAATGGCAGCAATTCTGCGTGGCATTGAGTCTACAAGTGTCCTAATCCACACCTGGTCGATTTTAAAACTCTTTTGCATCAGCTGATCTCGTAGCGCGGCCACAGTATGTGGAAGATCTTCTCCACCTCTCACTTGTCGTTGTAGATGATCTCCCAAATTTTCTTTTGGCCTCCTGTCTGGAGACTTGAATGGCCCAACTTAATGCCTGGCATATCTTGAATGACTGCCATGCCTATTAATGACAGTTCTAGCTCGATACTCCCGGCAGTTGTCACCATGAAAGAAAAGCAAAGCAACATGCCTTTCGTAATTCAAATCCTGTGCAAATAACAAAACTTTGGTATCTAGTAGCTCAATGAAGCCATGCTGGTTCAATTCGGCTGATACCTCAACTAAAGGACCTACTTCTGTGCAGTCGCAACAGCCCTGCCCAGATCATGACAGGCCCTCCTTCTCCACGCACCGCCCCTTGCACACAAGTTTCGTTGAGAGCTTCATAAGGTTTTAGATGAAGACGACAGCAGGTATCATTGTTATATTGACAGAATCGTGATTCAACTAATCACATGACACTTTTTCACTCCTCTACACTCCAATGTGCGTGTACTCCGGTCCAGTTCAACCGAGTGGGCTTGTAGGCAGGAGTTAACATAAGCCGTTTACGAGCCACTGTGTTCTACATGTTTATTGCATGAAGTTTCCTTCGAAGAGTTCGTTCAGAGGCAGTAGAAAGAAAGAAAGAAAGAAAAAAAAAAAGAAAAATAGTTTATTCCAAACTC